>NW_026506842.1:0-16956 GCF_026875155.1 Cherax quadricarinatus | reverse complement strand
AGCGAAAAAAAGCCGGTCCCTGCCTCCTTGCTCTCTCTCGTAAGACTAACTAACCCCAGTACCCATATGTGAGGGGGGTGTTTGAATACTGCTGTGGTCAGCAACAATATGAATACAGACAGTGATTCACACAGAGACGGTTGGTAGTGAGTCATCTACTGGTACACTGGTTACTGGTAACTGGTTACTGGAACTGGTACTACTACAGAGACTAGTCAAGCACGTCAAGAAATTAGAGAAAGTGCAAAGGTTTGCAACAAGACTAGTCCCAGAGCTAAGGGAATTGTCCTACAAAGAAACGTTAAGGGAAATCGGCCTGACGACACTGGAGGACTGGAGAGTTAGGGGAGAGATGATAACTACATAGAAAATACTGAGAGGAATTGCTAAGGTGGACAAAGACAGGATGTTACAGAGATGAGACACTGAAACAAGGGGTCTCAGTTGGCAGTTGAAGGCTCCTATGACTCAAAGGGATGTTAGGAAGTATTTTTTCAGTCATAGAGTTACCAGGAAGAGGAATAGCCTATAGCCTAGAAAGTGACGTAGAGGAGGCAGGAACCATACATAGCTTTAAGACGAGGTTTGATAAAGCTCATGGAGCAGGGGAAGAGAGGACCTAGTAGCAATCAGTGAATAGGAGGGGCCAGGAGCTATGACTCGACCTCTGAAACCACAAATACTTGAGTACAAATAGATGATACTCACATATAACGCACACTCCCCACACACACACACACACACACACACACTCTCACACACACACACACATAACTATGACTCGACTCCTGCAACCACAACTAGATGAGGTGAGTATATTAAGCACACGAATACACACACTTGGCTCCTTGATGTTTTCCACCAAACATAATAGATTCGAGGAGGTACTAGCATAAGCTGCAAGCAGGGGGAATAAATTTTAACCCAGCTGGCGAATCTATCAGAGCAAAAGAAGTACATATCAAAGGAAAGTGAAGTCAAATAAATTAGGAGATTTAGTCAAAAAATTCAAATCAAAATATGAATAGACAGACTGGGGAGTTATATTAGCGGACTCAAAAACATTTGGATCTGGATGAGATGAAATGCTCTACGATCATTGCATAAAAATGAAGGGAAAGTTTAATTAAGGAAGGGCTTTGGGCAAGCGTAATACAGGAGAACAGGAAGGTGTTGCTCGAGGTGAACCGGCACCATAGAGGGAAAATCTTTAATATGAAGATGAAATAATTTGTTGCTGAACAGAATGAAATATAACAGGACGAAGAGAAGGAAGAGAGAGTTTGAAAAAAATCTTTGCTGAAATACTCTCAGGCAACTGGGATGTAACGGGGAAAGATGTGAGGAGGGAGCATAGGAGCTCATAGCGGCAAATGAACTAACTCTGAGGGTAAAGGAAAAATTTACTTCTCTTATTTCCATGCTTCCTTTGTCAACAAGTGTTCTTAATTCTTTCTTTCTCTGTGCTCTTTGTCTTTGTGATCCTCAGTTCCTTGACCGAAAGTTTTCTTTCATCGCAATTCGTTCTCTTGCCTTAGCTAACATTCCGATTTCATAAGCTCTCTCTTCACTTTGTTACACGGGAAATTTTTTCTCTCCCAAAACCTCTATGTGGAATTTTCTG
Source organism: Cherax quadricarinatus (assembly GCF_026875155.1). NCBI lineage: Eukaryota > Metazoa > Arthropoda > Malacostraca > Decapoda > Parastacidae > Cherax > Cherax quadricarinatus. The sequence goes on along the minus strand of NW_026506842.1, from coordinate 15,332 downwards.
TTCTTTGCCATCCCTATATTCCAGTCTCTCAAATCTTCAAAAAATCTCTACGTTCCTTAGACATCCAACTTAGTTATCGCCAGACTATCCACCATTCGTAGTAATCTATTATCTACCTCTCCTCCTGCTACTGATGATTCGAGAGAGTACTCCATTTCCTGCCCTTCTGTTCTCTCCAATACTTTGGAGGAACGGGTCGTTCTCTTTCTGACAGATTAATAGAGCTCAAACGAAGGTTAGAGTTCATAGTTATTCTGTTAACTGGCTCTCTGCAAAACTCTCATCCCCTCTTCTAGCCTTCACAGATGCCTTCTCGTGAAGCATCTCTTATCTCAACTTTCCAATATGAATTTTAGTCCTGCCTTTGTTTCTATAGATACTTCCTTTCTTATTACATTGTCAAATGCTCCAAACTTCTGAACATTCGTGACTTGACCGATCTTTATTTCCTCCTTTCTTTACTTCTCCTTTCCTGTATTATTATTTTTTTTTTTTTTTTTTTGCATTTCCTTTCTTGTGTGTAGTGGGTTTTGTCTTTGAATTCTTTCTCCTGTGTTTTTGGGCTCATCCTCGTGGGTCATTTGCTTTTCCCGCAGTGCTACTATTATTACTACTACTCCTACTACTATTGATTCACAACACTCCACAGTTTGTTTCTTGTGACACTACTACTACTCCCTTCTTATTACTACCATCGCCACTATTGCACTACTTACTATTATTACTACATCCACCACTACTTTCCCTACTTCTACCTTTATATTTCTGCTTCTCTCGTTTTCCCTGCCCCATCCTCCTCTCATACATATTTTTGCTCTTCTGTGTGACTTGTTATTGGTCCCCAAGTCGGACCTAAACGTCTTCATATGTGCAGGTTATTTAAATAATGAAAATGGGTGGGTAAGAGGAGTGGGTGAATGGAACCGTAAGAATGACTCAGCATCAGATGCCAATCTGATTCAAGGTATATGTACAGTTACATCAAAAGTAGACAACTGTGAAGGACCAGGTAATAAGGCTGAAGGATGGGAGGAGAAGCTCATCAGAATGACCAGTGAATTTGTGAGAAGCTGAACAAATTAATTTTTCAGAGGTATTCTCATTGTAATTAGAAATAATGCCAAAAATTCAAAGAGAGAGTGAGAGCACCAATGAGTATTGGACACAGTTAAAATTTACAGGAGAGAGGTGAGGAAAATATAGAATGAATCTGATATATAGAGGGCAGTGGGACCCCACAATATCAATCTGTGGGCTCCGATAGAGGGAGCAGTGGATTGTTAACCATTTTTGCGGTCTTCAGTAAATCGACCGAAACACGGAAACTGCCAGAGGAATGAAAGATGCAAAAAACTAGATAAAAGTGAAAATGATATTTAACGAAATGAGTTCCAGAGCTGAGGGTATGACAGACGAGGGCATGACTGACGAAACTAGAGGACAGAAGACCAGAGTTGATATGATTAAGACTATAAATACTAGAGGAATTGAAGGGGTTTGGGCAGAGGTCTCAAATACACGAGGTCAAAATTGGAAGTTAAAAGCATAAACGAATATAAGGATCTCAGGAAATATATCTTTAGGCTTAAAAATGGCTAGGACGTGGAACTACTCAGGAAGTGAAGAAGTAAAGCAGAATACGTACATTTGGGTGTAAGAATAGTTATGACTGGTTCATATCCATAAAAGTAAAACCCTAGCTGCCAGCAGAGTGGCGAGGCCAGGAGCTGAGACCCATTCCCAGAACAACAATTAGGCGAGTACAGTCGCACTCACGCATGCACGCAAAAATGCAAAACACAAAAAAAGACACACACCACAGGGCCAGCGAAGAGGAGGGACCAGTTGCTATACTTCGACCCCTATAACAAATACATGCAGACTCACAAACACTACACACACACAAAAAACTTGATACCCTCAAAGGCGGTGGGACTGGACAACATCTGTCGTGGGTCTTTAGAGAGGCAAACAGAGACACGTGTGTGCCACTAACCAAAATCTTCAACACTTCCCTTGAAACTGGGTAACTTCCTGAAGTTTGGAAGATGGCAAATGTAGTCCCCATCTTTAAGAAAGGGGACAGAAATGAACACTAAAATTATAGCCCAGTGTCACTGACGTGTACAGTATGCAAAGTCATCAGGAGGAGAGTGGTGGAGCACCTGTAGAGGAACAAGTTTATAAACGACAGCCAGCACGGATTCATAGAAGGCAAATCCTGTGTCACAATTATTAAATTTTTTATGACAAGGTAACTGAAGTAAGAAATGAGAGGGAAGGGTGGGTTGTTTGCATTTTCTTGGACTGCAAGAAGGCCTAGAGGATCAGGCACATATAACAGAAGGGCTCTGTAATGGATCAGAGAAAAACCTAACAGGGAGGCAACAGCCTCCCTGTTAGGTATTCTCCAATGAGGTACACAGTGGGCGCCTGTGACGAGCGGGGTCCCACAGAGGTCAGTCCTGGGACCAGGGCTATTCTTGGTATATGTGAACGACATGACGGAAGGGGTAGACTCAGAAGTGCCCTGTTTGCAGATGATGTGAAGTTAATGAGGGAAATTAAATGAGATGCGGACCAGACAGGTCTACAAAGAAATCTGAACAGGCTGCATGCATGGTCCAGCAAACTGGCTCCTAGAATTTAACCCGCCAAATGCAAAGTCATGAAGATTGAAGAAGGGGAAAGAAGAAACCCCAGACAGAGTAAAAGGGGTAGGAAACCAAGACTGCAAACCTCACTCAAGGAGAAAAATCTAGGAGTGAGTATAATATCGAGTACGTCGCAAGAAGCACCCCATTAACCAGATAACTGCTGCGGAAAAACCTGAGAATAGCGTTCCGATACCTCAGTAAGGAATCGTTCAAGACTTTATGCACTGTGTAGGTCAGGCCCATACTGGAGTATGCAGCACCTGGTTAAACACGTCAAGAAATTAGAGAAAGTGCAATGTTTTACAACAAGGCTGGTTCCTACGATGAAAGGAGGAAATCGGTTTTGACGACACTGGAGGACAGGAGGGTCAGGGGAAACATGATAACAACTTACAAAATACTGCGTGGAATAGACAAGGTGGACAGAGACAGGATGTTCCAGGATGGGACATAGAAACAAGAGGTCACCAATTTTAAGCTGAAGACTCAGATGAGTCAAAGGGATGTTAGAAATATTTCTTCAGCCACAGAATTGTTGGGAAAGTGGAAGGTCTGGAAGCAATGTAGTGGAGGCAGGAACCATACATAGTTTTAAGACGAGATATGATAAAGCTCATTGAGCAGGGAGAAGAGGACCCAGAAGCGGTCAGTGAAGAGGCGGGGCCAGAGCTGAGTCTCGACCCCTGCAGCCACAATTAGGTGATCACACACACACACACACACACACACAACACACAAAACACACCCCTGCTGCTTATGGCAAAGGGGGAAAAAAACTCAACTGTATACAAGAATTCTTTACAAACAAAGATTGAAGACAGTAACACACAGGGAAAAGGTTAACCATTGTGTTCCACAAATGTCACAGAATTTCCAAAAGTTTTATCCAACATGGTTTATTTCATGCCCAACTCTCAAAATATAAGCTACTACCACCCACAACAGTCCCGGGAAACCCGGGTATTGATATATAAATAGAACAGCAGATAAAGAAGACAAATGCAAGTAACCAAAACAAAGTGCAAGCCAGTTTCAAGAACTTAAAACACCAACCAAACCAACACAAACCATCAGAGCAAGCATATCATTGTGAAATTTCCCATTTTTGTGGTGGAGGTTGGTTACCGTACAATAACCCTATTATTAGTATTTCACAACACTGGGAAATTCGTTGGTGTTATCTGAATTGTGGGTTACATGACAAGCGTTAAACGTGCCCCGAATGTACTGGAACCTGTAAATAAGATTAGGTCACAATGGGACCTATCACAGTAAAGGGACTAAGTTAAGGTCTATTTGGCTTCTTTTAATGTTGGGTGGTGAATGGCTATGGTGTCCTCGCCAGCCTTGAGGGACCCGACCCAGAATTACCTTTTTTCTTTTTTCTGTTTCAGTGCAAGGATGGGAAAAGGGTGAAAAATTAAAAATTTTTTACATAAATTTATTTATTTTTTAAATGTAAAGCCCAAAATTTCGTGGAGAAATTTCAAGCAAAGATAACATACGATTTCTGTCCAGTAGTTTGTTAGGGTTCTTCCTTTGAATAAAAAGAAAATAATCTACTGGTATTAGAAGATTTTTAGGAAGATAAAAACACTTTAACAACTTATAATCAATAAAGTTACAAGGGCCCCCCTTTTGGCTGAATGGGTAGTTTTGATAAAGTACAGTCGAAATTTTCCCTGAGACGCTCAAATTTTTAAGCACGTAAAAATTTGACCAGTGAATTGAAATCTTTCAAACAGGAAGGCCTACGAGTGAAAGTGTCACAATACCGCCTTTCTGGGGACAAAGGAATAATGTATGCTCCAGTAGTTTTTAACCCCAGTAAATAAAGGGGAAAAAAGAAGACCTTTCGAGACCGAGAGGGGCTTTGAAAGACAACGTTACTCCACCACCTCTATAACTGACGTCAGGCAGTGAAAACCGAGGTGAGGTCTACCAACAAAATGGTTACCACGAAAATATAATATTATATATATATTATATATATTATATTAAAAAAATAATATATAAAAAATATATATTATATTATATTTTTATATATATATTAATTATATGCAAAACAACCCCCTAAAAAGAATAAAAAATTCCAAGCGCTTTCGTGACACTCACATTATAAAGGGAATTATAAAAGTAAACATCCAAGAAACAAAAAGGGGTCGGGCCCGGGACCTCCCCTTATAAGTTTCCCTTTGGATGCTTTACTTTCATAGTTCCTTGAAATTGATATCACGAAACGTTTGGGAATTTCTTTTTCTTTCGAGGGGTGTTTTGCATATTCTGAAATCCCCTTTTACTGTGATTTTAAAAGAATATATATATATTTTTTATAATTTTATTATATATATATATTTATATATATATATATAATAATAAATATATAATAAAAAGATGAAAAATAAATATGAAATTTTAAAAAAATATTAACGCGTTTTAGCTAATAACGATGTAACGCGGTTAATATTAAGTAGATGAACAAAAAGAAAGACATTGGCCGCATCTTGGCGTAAAAAAGATATCTTTAAAAAAGAAATTTCCAACGGGTTTTCAACATTCTTTAGGGACCCCCCAAATGGTACTTTTAAAAAAAATAAACTTTTTCCCTTTTGTTTTGTTTTTCAGTAAAAAACACTAGAATCTGCTGTAAATTTTTTATTTTTTGTATATCGTAACTTGGGGGAAAAAACTTGACATTTTGACTTGTGAAGGTATTTTGTCCTTTTTTTTTATTTTTCTAATAACTTGCAAAGTAATTTCCCAAAAAGTTCAAACTATCAAATGAAGTATGGTAATTACAGAAGTTAGGGAAATACTAAAGTGGTAATTCACTTTCCCCAGTAAGTAAGTAAGTAATAATAAGTTCACTCAGTATACACAAATACAGTTACTAGAATTTTTATACATAGGCAATGTTAGAGAACCTGGGGAAAACCCCCAAAAAAATCAGACAGAGTGACTTATTTCCCTTTATTTTTTCCCCAGCGAATTTTGGTAAAATAATTTCAGAAAACCTTTTCTGAATGGAAAATGGCTTTAAAGGATGTTATATTTTATACAAAGGAGTTAATTTTTTAGATGTAAAATTGTCAGGAAATCGTTGGATTCTGATCAGTACTGGGAAAAAAAACTTTAGGGTCGAATTAAAGCTTCCTGTTCGTTAGCATACACAGTTCCACAAATTCCCGAAAATAGGAGAGAGAAAAGCTTACACGACTTATCGGTCCAACATGGGGGGAGAGAAAAGCTTACGACACTTATCGGTCCAACATGGGGGGAGAGAGAAAAGCTTCACGACTTATGGTCCAAAATGGACCGCTATTGTGCTTTCCGGGGCAATTTTTTTAAACAAATTGGGGAAAGGGAACACTGATCGTCTTTAAACACACAATGGGGTGAATTTAATAGACACACTATGGAATGATACGATCCCGTTATAAACATTTTATCAGTTTTACTCTGAAATTGTGAAGATTTGTATATTGCGTTTGATTCGATACTTTTTCTATGAGAAATACTATCGGCGTTAAACTATTAATGGTGATCTATTAAACTCAGGGGAAAGATTAGTTTGTTACTAGACAGTTTTTGTGCCATTTTTCCAATATTTTATTTATGTCTCTCGACTATCTTATCTCATAAAAGAATCAACATTTTAGGTTATTAAAATGTATATTTTCTTATTGGACTGTAGAATCAGAAGAGGAATATACAATAATTGAGAAAAGAAACTGAGAAATAATTAGATTATTATTATTATAATCATGAGGAAGCGCCAAACCCGTGGTTTTAATACAGCGTATGTGGAGGGGGGGGGGATGGAAGGTATTCAGGCTCAATTCAGGAAACTGGGCACAGGTCCAATTCCCTAGATCAAGAGCCCCTCACCAACGTCAAGGAACTTCCTTGAGGGGAGAAATAATGAGAACTTGCGTTTTTGTAGCGGGTTTTAGCGCGCGTTTAAAATCATATTTTCTATACAGTTTTATTCCATCTTCTTTCTTTCTCCTAAAGTTTCGCTTATAGCTGAAGATCACTTTCTCAGATCTGATTAAAAATGGGTGGGGATTGAACTCGCGGTGGTGTCTGGAGTTTTACGACCGTGAGCTCAGCCCCCGCCCCGTACTTTGGTTCGGCTTATAATGTTCCAGCACTAGTGACCTACTCTCAGTGGTCCCTTTTTAGATGCACTTATCTAGCGCTGGGTAAGACTCCTCTTTGTCTCAAACAGCCTGAATTCTTCGGGCATGGATTTAACAATGTGTTGGAAACTTATATAGAGATCCTGGACCATGTTGACAGATAGCATCACATAGTTGTACGATTTGTCGGCTTCATATTTATGCTGTGAATCTCCATTTAAAATACATCCCAAAGGTTTACACCAAGTTCTGACCATCATTTACATGTTTTGCAGCAGAATTCATGATTTTTCAGATGAGGGGATCATTTTTCCACTCATCAACTGTCCAGTTTTGGATAGTATGCTCTCTGTAGCCCGAGTTTTTCCCGTTCCTAGCTGAAAGGAGCCATTCATCTACATTCCTGTCTGACACAGCAGCATCTTGGGATCTTAATACAGGGAATCATTAACTTGCCTAACCCTTGGGCATGATCTACTTCCACACTGGAAAATGTGATACCACCACGACTGCTACACTTCTCCTTTCCTACAGTATATAAGCTACTTTAGCACTACCTATTTCTTTTCAAGATTGATGGACTGACCACATCGACTCAAGGTTGAGTCGATGTGGTCAGGTGGAAGGTCAGGTGGAAAGGGTCTTCACCTTTCTCCTTTGTATGGACTGATGAAGCCACTGTGTGCAAAAACGTTTCCTCATTAAAGATACTCAAGTGTTTGCATAGTCTAATTTGTCAATACTGCAGGGGGAAGAAAGAACGAGTAGACAGGAAGAGTCTTCAAGACATCTGGACAAACAGCAGTTTGGTCAATAAGTGGATATTTGAATTTAACCTCAGCAAATGTACTGTTATTAAGATTGGAGAAGGGCAAGATGAGGCAAGAGTACTGAGCTGCGAAACAGAGAATACGGACCTCTCTCAAACAGAAAGTCCTTTGAAGTGAGCTTAGTGCCAACATGTCGTAGACGTGCAGATCACCTGAATAACATTGGCAACCAATGCTCATCTGGCAAATCTTAGAGTAGTCTTAAAAAATATGGGCAAATTTATTCAAGACCTTTGTACAACATAAGTCAGGCCCATCTTGGAGCACGCAGGACGGGACATGGAACCCATTACTAAAATGGAAACTGGAGAAAATGCAGAGGAATGCAGTGAGACTAGTCCCAAGGGTTTGAGGTGATAAGGAGAGGCTAAATGAACTGATTCCCATGATAAAGAGAAACGCTAAAGCAATATGGAGACAACATCAGCATGCATAGAAAGGAATATACTGAGCTATGGAAGGGGTACACTGGGGGCATTTTTGGAAGAAAAAGCCGCGAATGATTTGAAGTTTGTCAGGAAGTACTGCCCAACCTTCGTGTGTTCAAGACAAGGAATGCCTTGAGGGAAGATTTTTGAGGGAAGCAGGCTCCTTTATATCGTTTTAAGAATTTTTCGCCGGGGCCAAACGAGCATCGGGCAAATGGCAAGTTGAGAAGTAGGGCCATATATATATGTAAGTACATTTTGGGGTTAAAAAAGTACACACCCTATGTTAGGAAATTTTTTCTTTCAGAAATCTGTTGTCTTTCCATTTCGTGGTTTCCCAAGGGCAGCAGTACACCCACAGAGTTTTATTTAAAAAGTAATACAAAAATTTAAATTCTTTAAAGCTTTTAAAATTCACTTAACAGCATTAAAAAATGGTCCCAAAATTGTAAAATGAACTGAAAAACGGATACAGAGTAGCCATTTTTTTCTGCCTACACCCCCAAACCTGTTATCCAAAAATTAAATTTCTGGAGCATAGAGTAAAAAAAGGGCCATCGTGGGGCCCTTTAAAGTCACTCCAGCTGTAGTGAACAGGGGCCTTCCGCATCCCCTCTGGAATAACTTCAAAGCAAATATAGTAAAAAAAAATTTTTTCCCCAAAATTGGAAATACATCTTAGAGAAACATTTCCTACTCTCAGAAACCCTGTGCCCGGGGGGATATTTTTAAAAACCCTTTTCCCTTTAACAACCCATTCACAACCCTCTCCCTCAGGATCTTTTTTCCAAATTGAAAAAAAGCAACACCAAAAACAACGACGTTGAATTCGCTTTTTCCAAAACCTAAAAAAAAAGGAAACCCAGAAAATAATGACTTGTTTTTATTGCTTAAGGTTCAGAGGGCCCAGAAAATAAAATTCCCGATTGGGGTTGGTGGTGGGGGGGGGGGAGGGTCAGATTTTCAGGGTTTCATTTTGAAAAAATTGTAAAAAAAAAAAAAAATTAAGTCACATAAAAAAAAATCTCCGGTTTTATGGGGCCAAAATTGAAAAAAAACCCCACAAAGCACATGAAATAAATTTCAAGAACCTTTTCGAATGGTTTGGAAAATATATTGGGTGAGCATCATGGGGGGCCAAAAAACCCCCTTTCCCCTATCACTTTGGGAAATTTTTTTTTTTAAAAATTTGGAAAAAATAGTAAAAATTTATCTGATGGGTTTTCCCACATTTTCAAAAAGGGTTTTGTGGACCCCGAACACAAAGGCTCCTGTTTGCACTGAGTAGCAAAATTTCCAAATTTCCCAAATTTTTTTTTTTAAAATAAATAGTGTTATTTTTTTGCTTTTTTCAAAAAACAAAACAATCCCTTTTTCTTTTTTTGGGGTTTCAAAATAATTTTTAAGGATCCTCGATAATGAGAATGACAATCCATAATTCTAGCCTAAATGGGTAAAAATTTTGGAAATTTTTTGTGAAAAAAAAAAATTTTGGGGAAACCCTTTGAATTTCGGCCCAATTTCTCGAAAAGCCTTTTCCGATCGCTTAAACCCTTTTTACCACTGATGGCTTTTTTTTAAAAAACAGTTTGCCCACTCTCTTTGGATTGAAAATTTTTAATTTGCAAAAATTTTTTAAATTAAAATTTTTTCCCCCTTTTAAAAACTATTAATCCCCCTTTTCCGGGTTGTCTTAAAACCCTAATTAAATGGTGCAACTTTAAAAGACGATTTTCTCTTATTAATTGTAAGTACTTTCTCCCAATTCGTAAAAAAATTTAAATTTTTATCAAATTTTTTTTTTGAAAAAGATAATGAAATTTTTTTTCAAACAGCACTGCGAAAATTTTTTAAAACAGAATGTAAAGGGAAAACAACAGATAGGAAAAAAAAATAAATATCGTGTTTGGTTTTAAAAGTTTAATGAGGGGAGACTTTCCTTTTTTTTTGGGAAATTTAATTCAGAAGCTTTTTTCCGTTTGTTTTTACCATTTATTACGCAAGAAAACCCTTACAAATCGGACTGAAAATTTAAACCCGTTTTGTTTAATTATCACTGGAGGAAAGGTTTCTTTGATCGGCTGTTTTGGGCCCTTTCTGCAAATTTTTTCCCCCCCTTGACGCTGGGGTTTTTCTCTTGATCCAAGGAACAGGGTCTTGACTGCACAAAAAATAAAAGTCTCCCGTTACACAAACGGATACGGCTCCTAAGGAAATTTTAAATTTTTTTTTTTTTTTTTAAAATATAAAACTGAACGGCACAGTCTTCAGTTTTTCTGATGTAACATGAGAAAAATTTATGCACGTCCCAGAGTTAATGCGGGGGTGGGCACAAATTGTTTTGGATTTTTCACAAATAACGGGGAAAAAGAATCTCAGGTGAACTCTAAAAGATTTGTGTTGGGCGGGTTTTCTGCAAGGAAAAAAAACGTTTAAAAGTTAAAAATTTTGTAAGTTTTTTATAAGGCAAATAAACTAATAATTTAAATTTCCCAAAGGTTTAAAACAGGGTTTTAATTAAATTTAGTTTGTTTTGGGATAACACGAAATTCCTATATATTTGTATGTTATGACGCTTTCTTTTTTCCCAAAATTGGGAAAGGGAAAAATATTTTCTATTTTTTTTAAAGCTTTTCCCCGCTCATAAAAGTGATTAAAGGGAATTTTTTAAAAATGCTTCAAATTTAATTTAGTTCTGCATTATTGGAAAAAAGTCTCTTTGAAAGGTTTGAATTAGATTTGGACCGTATATTTTCCCAATTTTTTTTCTGAAGAAAACAAGATATTCGCCCCCCTTTCCCTATGAATTATGGCTTTTGGGGTTTTGATTTTTTTATCAAATTTAACAACCAATTTAACTCATTATCTTTTTGGGTTTTACTTTTGGGATTATTCCGGGCACGTTATTGAGACACGATTGACTGGGGGTCTTGGGGTACAGAGAGGTATCTCTCTCGGGCAGCGTTTGCATTCAAAAAATTTGGTATTGTTTTCTAGAGGGAATAGTGTATTATATGTAAAAATGTTTATTGTTTATTTCGGCAATAAGGATAAAGCATGTTTTTCTAATTTTTTTAGCGTTTTTAAACAAAAAAAAATTTAAAAAAATTTTTAAAATTTTGTAATGGAAATGTCAGTTAATTAAATTTTTAGAAAAAATAAGTTGCTCAAATTTTTGATTTTAAAAAAATGTATATTTTGAATTTCCCTTTTTACATTTTAAAATACTTTTTTCGAGTTTTATTTTTAAAAACCCTTTTAAAATTTAAAACTGCATGTTTTAAAGGGAAACCCGGAAATTTTTTCGCAATTTTTTTTTCAAAATTTTAAATTTTGGGTTGTTTACCCTTTTGTTTTTTTACAAAAATTTAAAAGTTTTTTTTTTTCATTTTATAAGCTACACCGGGGAGTTTTTCTCGTAATGAGAAATAAACACACAATACACACCACAAAACACACACAACACCACACACACACACACACACACACACACCCACATACACACACACCCACACACACACACACACACCACCAACACACACACATAAAATACACCAAAACACACACACACACACACCCACACACACACACACACAACACACACACACACCCTATTTTTAAAATTTTTTATATATATATATATAATTTTTATATATATAATATATATTATATATATATTTTATTTATATATATATATAAAACATTTTGCCGTTTCCCAAAAAGGCGGGGGGGCCCGGGGAAAGAAAAAAATTTCAACCCTCATTCCTTTTTCACCTTTTCCTGCCAGGGGGGAGCGCTTACATTTCAGTTGTAGATGCAAAAAAACATTAACACGCCCTTTTAAGGGGGCAGGCACGTACTTCCCCCTCTCCCAAAACTTAAGTCCGGCCTGCCCGGGTTTCCCCGAATCCCCTTTATGTTACCTTCCCCACACTCCAACGCCGGGCAGGGTTTTTAAAACCTTTTTCTTGGGAATTTTGTTTTCCGGGCTAAAACGCTCACTCATGGGTTGCTGGAATTTCCCTTTCCCCTCTCAAAAAACCTCCTTTAAACCCCTCCCTCCAACCTTTTCCCAGGCTGAGCCCTACCCCACCTTCCCCTTTTAATACAGATTTTTTCACTCTCGAAGTCATTATATTTTTTTTCCCTCCCTCTATATGTCTGAACCACCTCAACAACCTTTCCTAAGCTCCGGGTTCATAGTTTTAGTAGTGCATTATATACACACTACACATTGACCTGGACATGATATCTCCGCTACCTTCATCTTTCTCTAGTTTTTCTTCTCTTTTTTTAGTATTTTCTACAGAAGAAAGGGTTACTAGCCCATTGCCTCCCGGCATTTTAGTCGCCTCATACGACACGCATGACTTACGGAGGAAGATTCTTTTACAATTCCCCACAGAGAATAGAGAAAATTAAAAAGAACAAGAACTGTAAGAAAAAGAAGACAAACCTCTATGTGTGTATGTATGTATATATATGCATGTGAATGCCTGTGTAGCGTGACCTAAGTGCAAGTAGAAGTAGCAAGATAAAAATTGTTATCCAGCATGTTTATGAGACAGAAAAAAGACACAGCAATCCTACCAATATGCAAAACAATTACAGACTTCTTCTCACATTCACTTGGCAGGATGGTAGCACATCTGTGGGTGGTTGCTGTCTACCTTATATATATATATATATATATATAATATATATATATATATATATATATATATTTAATATATATATATATTTTATATATATATATATATAATACATATATATAAATATATTATATATATATATATAAAATATATATATATATATATATATTTTATATATATATATATATATATATATATTATATATATTATTATTTTTTTTATTATCACACTGGCCGATTCCCACCAAGGCAGAGGGGCCCGAAAAGAAAAACTTTCACCATCATTCACTCCATCACTGTCTTGTCAGAAGGGTGCTTTACACTACAGTTTTAAACTGCAACATTAATTAACACTCCTCCTTCAGAGTGCAGGCACTGTACTTCCCATCTCCAGGACTCAAGTCCGGCCTGCCAGTTTCCCTGAACCCCTTCATAAATGTTACTTTGCTCACACTCCAACAGCACGTCAAGTATTAAAAACCATTTGTCTCCATTCACTCCTATCAAACACGCTCACGCATGCCTGCTGGAAGTCCAAGCCCCTCGCACACAAAACCTCCTTTACCCCCTCCCTCCAACCTTTCCTAGGCCGACCCCTACCCCGCCTTCCTTCCACTACAGACTGATACACTCTTGAAATCACTCTGTTTCGCTCCATTCTCTCTACATGTCCGAACCACCTCAACAACCCTTCCTCAGCCCTCTGGACAACAGTTTTGGTAATCCTGCACCTCCTCCTAACTTCCAAACTACGAATTCTCTGCATTATATTCACACCACACATTGCCCTCAGACATGACATCTCCACTGCCTCCAGCCTTCTCCTCGCTGCAACATTCATCACCCATGCTTCACACCCATATAAGAGCGTTGGTAAAACTATACTCTCATACATTCCCCTCCTAAGTGCACCACTCACCCTTTTCCCCTCATCAATTCTATGATTCACCTCATCTTTCATAGACCCATCCGCTGACACGTCCACTCCCAAATATCTGAATACATTCACCTCCTCCATACTCTCTCCTCCAATCTGATATCCAATCTTTCATCACCTAATATTTTTGTTATCCTCATAACCTTACTCTTTCCTGTATTCACTTTTAATTTTCTTCTTTTGCACACCCTACCAAATTTATCCACCAATCTCTGCAACTTCTCTTCAGAATCTCCCAAGAGCACAGTGTCATCAGCAAAGAGCAAACTGTGACAACTCCCACTTTATGTGTGATTCTTTATCTTTTAACTCCACGCCTCTTGCCAAGACCCTCGCATTTACTTCTCTTACTACCCCATCTATAAATATATTAAACAACCACGGTGACATCACACATCCTTGTCTAAGGCCTACTTTTACTGGGAAATAATTTCCCTCTTTCCTACATACTCTAACTTGAGCCTCACTATCCTCGTAAAAACTCTTCACTGCTTTCAGTAACCTACCTCCTACACCATACACCTGCAGCATCTGCCACATTGTCTCCCTATCCACCCTGTCATATGCCTTTTCCAAATCCATAAATGCCACAAAGACCTCTTTAGCCTTATCTAAATACTGTTCACTTATATGTTTCACTGTAAACACCTGGTTCACACACCCCCTTCCTTTCCTAAAGCCTCCTTGTTCATCTGCTATCCTATTCTCCGTCTTATTCTTAATTCTTTCAGTAATAACTCTACCATACACTTTACCAGGTATACTCAACAGACTTATCCCCTTATAATTTTTGCACTCTCTTTTGTCCCCTTTGCCTTTATACAAAGGAACTATGCATGCTCTCTGCCAATCCCAAGGAACTTTACCCTCTTCCATACATTTATTAAATAATTGCACCAACCACTCCAAAACTATATCCCAACCTGCTTTTAACATTTCTGTCTTTATCCATCAATCCCGGCTGCCTTACCCCCTTTCATTTTACCTACTGCCTCACGAACTTCCCCCACACTCACAACTGGCTCTTCCTCACTCCTACAAGATGTTATTCCTACTTGCCCTATACACGAAATCACAGCTTCCCTATCTTCATCAACATTTAACAATTCCTCAAAATATTCCCTCCATCTTCCCAATACCTCTAACTCTCCATTTAATAACTCTCCTCTCCTATTTTTAACTGACAAATCCATTTGCTCTCTAGGCTTCCTTAATTTGTTAATCTCACTCCAAAACTTTTTCTTATTTTCAACAAAATTTGTTGATAACATCTCACTCACTCTCTCATTTGCTCTCTTTTTACATTGCTTCACCACTCTCTTAACCTCTCTCTTTTTCTCCATATACTCTTCCCTCCATGCATCACACACACACACACACACACACACACATATATATATATATATATATATATATATATATATATATATATATTATATATATATATATATATATATATATATATATATATATATATATATATATATATATTATATTGAGGGACTGATTATCTCATATTTCTGGTCTTCATCATTCTTCTTTGTATTGGACTGTTGAAGCCACTGTGTGGCGAAACGTTTCCACAATAAAGATACCCAAATATATTATATATATATATATATATATATATAGTGGAAATTATTAATTTTCGAAGCTGTAGTGCCTAATAAGTGTTTAATGTGTTGAT
>NW_026506841.1:0-16659 GCF_026875155.1 Cherax quadricarinatus | reverse complement strand
AAAATTTACAATTTGCGAATCAATTTTCCCCATAAAAATTTTGTAAATAAAATTTAAAAACCGTTTCGACACCCGAAGTATTAAAAAAAAAAAAATTTTTTACATGAAATATACATTATACATAAACAATACAAGAGAAATATGAATGAAACATTAACAGGTAAATTTAAAATTTTTGGAGATTCTTCTTAGTTTGGGAAAGACGGGAGGAGGGAGAGAGTGGATTTTTTAAGTTTAAAGGGAATCCCCTTCCACAAACACCTCGGGTACCATTGTTTTTCTGGGGTTGCTTCTCTTCTCTTTTCTTAATGCCACAGGACCACCTTGGAGTCCGGAGTCCTGTCTGCAAAAAAACTTGGAGAGGCTCTTTTTTCGGGTGTCTTTTTAAACATTCCCCTAAAAGGCCCCAAAGACTTTGTCACGTACATGTTCCCAAACTGGCTTGCAAAAACCTTGTTGGGGTGATGTTTCTCTGAAAGTTTTCCACTTACCCCACATAGTAAAAATTTTTTTTTAAATTTCTGAAAAGGCACCTTCTCCTTTCTTTTCCCTCCTCCCGCAGAAAGATTCTGAGTTTGGATCTTTTTTCCTTTCCTGCTGAAGCTCTTGCAGCTCCTCAGTGGTGACCTTCTTGTGGTCTTCCCCCAATTCCCCACTTTCCTCCAAACTAATCCAACCCCATGGAACCCCCCAGTACCACAATTGATTTTTACAACAGACATACTCACAGGGTCAGCCCCAAACCCTTCAAAATCCCTTGTCGACACAACTGGCCAAAATTTTCTCCAGGCAAGTTAAAGTCCTGGTAGTCACTCCCTCCCAAGCCATACCTAAAGGGTTATGCAATGGGGGATGCGAATGTCTCCCCAAAAATTTCCCCTTAGGGCAAGGAGTGTCGTGTCCATCAAGCACCTGTGAAACATTCTTTTTGTAGAGTTTTTTTTAAAATTTTGCAAACCCGGGTCCATGGGCTGGAGGAGAGGGGGGTTTTTGGGGGAAAGAATTTTACTGTGAAACCCCCAAAATCCTCAAAAATTAGGTACCAAAAGGTTTTGGGGGATGAGCAGTGCTTGTCCATTACTAGCAGCACTTGAGATCCAATTTTTTTTTCCAGGAGATACCCCCACACTAGTGCCAAACACTTCTTGAACCACTCGAAAAAAATTTCCCTCGTGACCCTGCCTTACATTGATTCCAAAAAACACAATTTACTTTTATAACATTGTTTTTCCTGAACACTCGGGGATTTCAGAAGGGTACACTAGTAATGGCTTCACTTTGAAATCCCCACACTTGCACGAAATTACGACCGTCTTTCATAGGCTTGTGTCCTGGCATTGCCTTTTCCTTTTTGTAATGAAAGGCCTTTTTGGCATTTTTTCCAAAAAAGGCTGTTTTTGCCCAAAATTTAACACTTTCAGGTTTAGTCCTTCGCCTTTGTACTCCTGGAATTCATGCAATATTTTTCAGCCCCCTTGTGGTCCGAATGGCGCCCCCCATGCCCTTTCCACACTGTGTATGCAGTACGGTCTAAATTCTCAAACCCCCTTTGCTGGCCTTAAATTCACTCACCCCATTTGCGGAATTTCTTTACCAAATCTCATGCAACGGCCCACTTTTTTACAATAACGAAGTCAAAACCCCGTTTTTTTCATTTATTTTCCCCTAATAAATTTCCAACCCTTCGAGTAAGGCGATCTCATTTTTGTCAGCAAGTTACCCCTTTGCAACAACGCATCCTTTATTTCCTTTTTTTTGGCCCCTATGGAACTAAGGTTGTGTAGGGTTTCTTGTAAGACACAATGCAACAGTTAGGTATCTTTTTCGAAAGTTTCGCCTACACAGTAGGCTTCTTCAGCGGTACAGAAAAATTGTAGAAACAAAGAACTTGAAAACGAGTAATCAGCCTCACCTTAAGTTTTTGAGGGGGTCTCCCCCCATCTGAGAAGGTATTTGTTCCTAGTCTGAAAAAAAAAGATTAAGGCAGGATGGAGCCTTTTTAAACGCCAGGAGGGGAGAGTAGGCCCAGTAGAGGAAGAATGTTGCGTTGGGAAAGGGCAGGTCCCCCTCAAAACCCCCATTTTTCATAGTAGAAGTTGACAAAGTTGATTTTAGGCTGACCAAAAAACCCCTTTTGTTTCAGGTCTGACAAGGGGAAATTAAAAATGGGGTAAAAACCACAGGTTTTAGGGAAGCACAATGAACGTTTGGTATCTTTATTTTCGAAACTTTTCCCCACACAGTAGGGTTCTTTCAGTCGAGTTCAGACTATGGAACAATACTCTTCTCCAGACTGAGGACTGCCCACACCAAAACTTCAATGGTGATGGACTGATTACATCGTCTTCAAAGTAAACATCGTTTCTAACAACTTTTCTGTACTCGACTGAAGATGCCTACTGGTAGGCGAAACGTTGGGGGGGGGGGGGGGGGCGAAATAAAGATACTCACTGTTGCATATGTTACTACCTAACAACCAACCTGTTCGGTATTTTATACCATATTTAAATGTTCAGGGCTTCTTATACATCCTGGCCAGTTCGGCCCACACTTGTAATCACTTTCATAATGTTCACTGATGTTTTTTGTCCTTAAATTCAATCATATTTCTCGCTTGGCACCAGGAGCTTCCTTGGAGCCATGGAGCTTATTTAGTACTTGCAAGCACTAAATAAATTGAATATTATGAAAATATTTCCGCTGGATGCACATGAAGGGACCTCGCTCACTGGTAAACAATGCAAACTGGCTGCCGCCATGGCTCACACCGTGGTATGCGACCCAGACGAACACGACTCCCGAGTCAACCTATGAAAAGCGAGTCCAAGTTTAATAATGAAAATACCCCTATGATTTGGCAAAATTTACAATTGCCGAGAACTACGAAAACGAGGGACACTGGTATTAAGTTTTACTGGTGAAGTGCTTCAAGTGAACATAACATCAAGCAAGTATTTTCTTGCTGAATGCAGGATATTTCTGGATGGGTATGAGCCACATCACAATGTTTAATGCTGAAGGAACAAGTGTTGTGATGAAGGGTTTGAAACTGACAATGCAGGAAGAAATGAACACATTTGGGCAACAGTACGGGAATCCTTTACTAAGGAAACGTTTTGCCAATACAGAGTCTTAATCATCCAATACAATACAGGAAGGGTGTATGGAGAGAAGGAGCTTGAGTAATCAGTTCCCACATCCTGGAGTCGATGTGTTCAGGTGCATAATTTTTCCAGAAATACAGCAATAGGGCCAAGAAGTGGCTTATAAACTGTAGACAGGTGAGGCAAGAGCAGGAGAATGAGGTCATAGTGGTTACCAAACACTATTCTAAGTAGTCTCATCCAAAAGTTTGGACAAGTATTGAAAAATGTCTTTGCATCAAGATCCCATGATTTGCAGTTTCCTGCCCATGTGATGAATGCTTTGAAACGACAGGTTTGAAGATTGAGACACTTATCAACATATGAGAACCTTATTAACCCTTTTAGGGTTTTGGTCGTACTAGTACCTATTCACGCTAGGTTTTTGACGTACTAGTACGCATAAATTCTAGCGCCTCAAATCTCGCAGAAAGGCTGATAAGCCTAATTGTGAGAAGAATGGGTCCTGTGTGTGGGTGTGCGAGTAGGAAAAAAACTGGACCATGGTGCAATTGAGGAAGCCATCATAGTACACAATTTCCACGAGCCCTGCGGTAAGAATTCCTCACCTTTCCTCGCAATTGGGACACTTTTGTTTCCCCATTGAACAGTTCTAATACAGATGAAGTGACAGTGAAGATGAGTTTCAAGTTCGGTGAGGTTTAGGACCGACAACTAATGACCTAAAATGGTAATATTGAGGACACCCTAGACAACCCACACTTCCAACTCTGGTGCTGGTCCGTCGTTCAGGTTGTACCTGAATCAAAGAGGAAACTCCCCTATTTTCCAAAAATCCCAACTCAATGTGAGCATTGGTGATGATAATGATTTGATTATGAACTAAAAGCTCTTCAAATTGTTCCAAGAATGGAGCGGGAGGAGGAGGCAGGGAGGAGGAGGAGGAGGAGGCAAGAGGAGGAGGGGGAAAGAGGAGGGGAGGCAGAGGGGGGGGGCAAGGAGGGGGAGGAGGAGGAGAAGAAAAGAAGAGGGGGGAAGAAGAGGAGGGGGAGGGGGAAAGGAAAGAGGGGAGGGAAGAAGGGAGGGGGAGGAGGGGGAAGAAGAAAAAATACGTAATGAAAAAATAATACAAAAATAATAATACATAATAATAATAATACATAATAATAATAATACTAATAATAATAAAGGTAAAAATAAAAATATGTTAAAAAATGTTCCCCCAGCAGTAACAAGATAAGGGAGATAACATTGTAATGCGATTTTGATGAGGGTAAATGGGGGTAGAGCTGATCCCAAAAAGAAGATGAACCCCCCCCCCTTTGTTTTGCGGGGATACTAACTTTTTTTTTTTCTGTCTGTCTATTGCCTGTCTGTCAACTCCTTCTATCCACTAGTCTCTGTTCAGAGAGCCAAAAGACTGCGTCTCCATTTACTCACATTTAAAAGCAAGATAGCACTTTGTTGGTTTTTTGGGTTTTTCCTAGTAATTTATTATGTATACTTGTATTTTGGTACCTGTGAGCAGAGATAACAGACAGATGAAGGGGAAAAAGAAAATTAATAGAATGGAGGGGGGGAAGCAACCGCCCCCCATTGTTTTGACGGGCCCAGAGGGGGAAAAGTAATGACCAATATGTCACTTTGACGCTGGGACTCCTTGAATTTACATAGGGACGGGGAGGAAAGGGAAGGAGGAAGAGGAATAAGAGGAAGAGGGGGAGGAAGGGGAAATAGTGGGGGAAGATTAGGGGGAAGAGGGGGGAAGGGGAAAAAGGGAGGGGGAGGAAAAAAGGAAAAAAGGGGAGAGGAAGATAGGGGAAGAGGAAGAAGAGGGGGAAGAGGAAAAGAGAGGAGGGAAAGAGGGGGAGGAGGAAGGGAAGAGTAGGGGGAAAAGGGGAAGAGGGGGAAAGGGGAAGAGTATGGGGAAGATAGGGGAAGAGGGGGAAAGAGGAAAAAAGGAGGAGGGTGAACACTAGAACGGTACGGGTACACTAACATTTCGTCTGCTATTTGTTTCGTAAAGCCCCTGTCTTCTGCTATCCGTCTAGCTCTCGTCCAGAACCCACAAGACTGTGCTCATTTTTACTAACTTGCAGATAAAAGCACTTTGTTTGGATTTCTTGGGGTTATCCAGGTAATTTATACATGTATACTTGTATTTATGTGTACCGTGAGCCCAAGATGCCCGACAGATAAAAGAAGAGCAGATTGAAAGAGATAAATGAGGGAGAAAGAAAAAAACACCATTTTGTATGAACCATGTTTAAGAGTTCCACAAGCTGCAAAACTAATAGGAAAGTTTCAGTGCTTAATTGGTTATTATTATAGAACAATAATAATAAAAAATTTTTGTATTTTTTTGTTTTTGAAACAAGTTTTGTAAACAATATATTGTAATTATGTTTGTGTGCTTATTTGTTTAAAAACGAGTGTTATTGTACAGCCCCTTACTTTGGTCTCATAGGCCACATAATTTTTTGAAAAAAAAATAGGAAAAAAAACAAAAAACCTTCAAATAAAAGTAAATAAAAGTTAACCGGTGAGGGGCAGCGCCGCTTTGCCATACGGGGCTCTTTTTTCTGAAAAATTCTGATCCAATCTCCGAAAGTATTGAGGGTAAAATTTTTTTGTTTACCCTATAATTTTTCAAAAAAAAAACTCTTTTTTTTCATAAAAAAAAAATTTTTTTTTTTTTGAAATTTGGGCCCCGCCCTGAAACGATTTTGGGAGAGGGCCTTCGCCCCAAAAAGGGGAAAACCCTTTACGTTTACGACGTAAAAATCGTTTTAAACAGCCAATGTTTTGAGTTTTTACCCACAAATTCTAGCAGCTCAAATCAGGGGGAAAAGGGCCCTGGTAGGCCTACTGAAAAAAATGGGCCAGGGCGGGTGCCCCTTGAAAAAAACACCCCCCCTGCAAAAAGGGGGAACCATCTTTTTAGCCATTTTCACCAGCCTTCGGTAAGAAGTTCCTCCTCCTGGGCGGATTGGGGGCTTTTGTTCCCAAGGATAGTTTAACAGCGATGAAAATGTCAGGACAGTAAATTCCGGGTTTAAAAGTGAGTGTTACTGAAAAAGTCCCAGGATAATGTAATTGTGATAAAACCCAGTGCCCCCAAACCCCTTCCCCTCGGGTGCGGGGCCGACTTGTTCACATTCACTTCGTGTACCAGGACGAAGAGAAACATTTGGTCGTGACAACACCCGAGATAGCAGTGATGTGATAGTGTATGATTTCAAGGTCATTGAAAAGCGTTCAGTGACATGAGGGTAAAATTTTCCCCAGGAAGCGGCAGATGTACGACGTACTGGGGTCTTGGAGTGTTTTATGTTTTTTTATGGGGAAGGAGAAACTCGGGGAGCACTCCCGTGGCCCTACCCAACCTATGTGAAGAGCGATTTTGTAACGAGGGTATAATGATTTTGGTAGGGACAGGCTTGTGGTGATAGGAGGGGGCACGGCCCATGGGGCCCATCAGGGGGCCACGAACCCCCACGCTGCTGACCTGCACAAAAACCCACCCTCACCCGACCCCCACTCCCAAAACCTACACTTCCAAAACCCGCACAACCAAAACCACGGTACAATACCAGACCCCACCCGGGGCCCGCATCGGGTTTGGCGGGGCTACAGTTTTTTCCACCCCCCATGACTTTATGAAACACAAATGGAATAAAGCCATCATGCCAGTGAACTGGACGCTTTGAGTTATTTTTCATAAACCCCTGGGAATCATTGTCGGGGAAACAAAACATACTTGAACCCATGGCAAAATCAATTTTCTCTCACAAAACCCGGGCTACAAAGTGGAAGGAGACAACTGGGCGAGTGTCCCTTTTTTTTTTGCCCAAATGCTATGCCAATTGTATAAGCACACTGTCCCACATACGGGAAAAAGAATGCTGATTTTAACTCCCGGTTTTTAGTGAATTTTTAAGGTCAATCGTTTCCCGATCTTTTGTTGCTACACTTTCAGACAAAAACCAGGGCCGACAGAAACGAAGGTTTTAAAAGATAAGAAATTATTTTACTGAAAAAAAATGCTGCATGTATTTTTATTCCTTCAGGAAATTGTTATTGATGATCCTTTATTTTATTAAGGAAGACCCCATTCAAAATATATACCAAAAAAGGAAACGTTTTGGATAAAGCTATTTGTACTGTGTGATTGCAGAATGGTTAGTTTTTTTGGGTATCATTGGTACACGGCATAATACTTTGAGAGATCCATGAAGATTGGGGAACTCTGGGGGTGGTTTGAACAAAATTTGGGAACCAAATTTGGGAAAAGGGCATATGTTATTTACTGATAACTGGGACCAAGCCCCTTTTCTAGGGTTTCTGCATAACTTACAGACGTGTGTGGCCCCGTGCGTTGTAACGTAAAATATCCAAGGTTCAACGCGGCACCACGAGGTGAGGTGCAAGCCTTTCTGAAAGACATCATGGCATTTCGGGGCAGACAAATTTATTCCCATTATGACATCAGTTCACCAAAAAGAAAATGGTACACAGTGGGAGACAACAGAGAGACCAAGAAACCCCTTCAAAAACCTGCACTGTCATGGACACAACCTCAAAAGCCTTTTAGTGGGGGGACAAAAGTACAGCGATTTGGGGTTTTCGACTGTGTACCAAGAGTTATAAGTGGATATAAAACTTTTTTTTCCCTCTTGTTGATATTCTATGCTGAATGTTTAACTAACAAGTTTAAAAACCAACAAAACACCAAAATATTTGAATTTTTCTTGTCAGTAATCAAAAAAATTGCAAAGTACCCAAAGGGCAAATCTGCAATAGACCAGCGCCCCGAAAACCAAACACGTCATCCGTTTCAGGTGGTGATCACTACCCTATGCACTGCCTCCACACTGAAAGAAAAAAAGCTCAGAAAAGGTGTTATGTATGATGCATACCACAAAAACCCCCCAAAACCAGAGACACTTGTTTTATGTGTGGGGTGTCAAGTGCCCCTCTGCATATACCCTGTTTTCAAAGAGTTCCCCAAGCCAGCTTCTAGGGAAAGTGTTAGTGATGTACATATGTCAGTGGGCCCTCTTGGGCCGAATTAAACCGTCCTGGAGCTATTTCTATAAACGAAATTAAAGATTTTCGATCAATTTTCCCCCCTAAGAAATAATGAAAAACAATTAACCTTTCCCGAACCCAAAAGATTTAAAAAAAAATTTTTTTAAAATGAAATTACATGTTACATAAACAATACAAAGGGAATGATGAATGAAACATTAACAAAACCTTTCCCTTTTTTGGAGATTCTTTTAGGGAAGGAACGAGGAAGAGAGAGAGTGGATTGTTTTTAATTTGGGAAGGGGGAAATTCCCCTTTCCCCAAAACCCCATACCATTTGCTTTTCTGGGTTGTTTTTTCTCTGTTTTTTAAAAGCCCCTAGGACCCCCTTGAAGTCAAGGAGTCCTTCCCCAAAAAATAAATGTGGAGGAGCTCGTTTCTGGCGTCCTTTAAAACTTCCCTAAAATGGCCCAAGCTTTGTCACTGTACATTTTTCCCCCTGGCTTGCAAAAACATTGTTAGGGTGATTTTCTCCAAAAGCTTTTCACTACCCCCATGTAAAAATCTCTTTAAAATTCTGAAAAGGGGAATCTTCCATCTCTCTTTCCCCCTCTCGGGAAGATTCTGAGTGCGAGTTTGCTCTTTTCCTGCTGAACTCTTGCAGTCCTCAGTGGTGGCTCTTCAAATGTGGTCTTCCCCAATCTCCACATCCTCCAAACTCACATCCAACCCATGGAACCCCCGTGCCACAATGATTTTTACAACAACAAAGGCTCATTAAGGGCAGTCCCAAATCTTCCAATATCCCCTCTTGTCACACAATTGACCCATGCCTTACTATTAGATTTCCAAAACACCACAATTTCTCTTTTTTATTTATTTATTTATTTATTATTTTGAATTTGAGACAATCAAGGGACAAAAAAATAGAGATAAAAAGGGAGCAGCCAAACCATTAACATGCATACATTACGGGTGGGTTAAAAATTTAATTAAGATTAATAAGCAATGGTGAAATCTGATAAAACCCTTAATGTAAAAGATTATATAAAGCCAAGTGGTATTACAAAACAGGTCTATGGTTCATGCATTGTTGACATTCGTCTTTGGGGTATTTGTTGGTAGTGTATTTTAAAAAAAAAAAAAAGTTAATGGGGTTTAGGTTAAAATTTAGTATAAATTGTGGAAAACATTTAAGAAAACAATTTAAAGGTTTAGTTTTTCATATTTATTTGGGTTTTGGGTGGTAATGATTTTGAGAAGAGATTGAAATTTTTAAAAAGGTTGTTTTTTTTTATTTACAGGTAATGAATTCCAGATTTTTGGGCCTTTTATAACATTTTTTTTCCCCGAACATTGGGATTTCGAATGGTACACAGTAAAGGATTTACTTTGAAAATCCCCCCCCTATTTACAAGAAAATAGCATCCCTGTCTTTCATAGGCTTGTGTCTGCATTGCCTTTTCCCTTTTGTAAGAAGGCCTCTTTGGATTTTCTTCCAAAAAAGGGGCCTTTTCGTCACAATTTAAACTTTTTCAGGTTTTAGTCCTTCAGCCTAGTCCCCTGGAAATTTAGCCAATTTTCTGCCGCCTTGTGGCCGAACTGCAGCCTCCCATGCCCCACCCATGTTTATGCCGTACGGTTCTTTTAAAACTCTCGAACCCGCCTTTGCTGGCCCTTTAAAATTTACTCACTTCACCCCTATTTTCAGGCAGTTTTTTTTACTAAAATTTATCAAAGCCTAGCCCTTTTACAAATAAACAAATCATAAGAGTATTCCTCTAATTGTTTTCAATTTATCCACACCAAAAATAGCTTCTCAACCTCTTTTCCGTCGGTGATCTCTTTTGTCAGCATAGTTCTCCTTGCAAAACAGCACCTTTATTTATTTTCTTGGCCCCTAGGAACATAAGGTTGTTGGGGTTTTTTAAATCCGGGCAGTTCGGGCCACACTTGTAAATTTTTTATTGTTCATGATGGGTTTCCAAATTTAATCGTATTTCTCACCTTCTTTTCCCCAGGCTTGGCACAGGGCTTTCTTTGGGCCATGGTAGCTTATTTTTACTTTTCAACAAAAAATAAAAGGAATATTATGAAATATTCGCGGAGCATTGGGGACCTTCGCTCATTGAAAAAAAAAGCCAATGGGGTGCCGCCTGGGTCAGTGTGGGGGCGTCCCGGGTGAACTAGACTCGCGACAACCTATGAAAAGCGAGTCCGTTTACAAAATACCCCTATGATTGGCGATTTAACAATTGCCGGGAACTACGAAAAGCGGGGGGCCACTATATATATTTATGGAACATTAGTAATAAACATTGTTTTGTATTGTTTGTTTGTGTAAACAAAGTGTATACACAAACTAATAGTGATAAAGTTTTGTTCTTAAATTTTTATAAACAATGAGTGTTATATTTGAAGAATGCACCTTGCATTGGTCTCACAGGCCACCATACGTTACTTGGCACAGAAAAATAATGAAAAAATGCAAGAAACCTTTGAATTAGAGTAAATTAAAAGAATACCAGGGTGGGGGCGGCAGTACGCTGCTGTTGCTGTAGCGCCCGTCACTTCACCAAACTTTGCGGCTCTATATCTCGGTAAGTATTGATGGCAAAAAATTTTTTTAGCTTAAAACACTCCAGAAAAATTATTCCTAACACTTCATAAGAAGAAACAAAATTATTTTTTTCAAATATTTTGGCGACATAGATTGACAGATTCAGAGAGGGGCCTGAAACAGTCAACGGGTTAAGGAAACGTTTCATCGCTTCATCATCCACTACAATCAGAAGGGTGTAAGGAGAGGAGGGAGCTTGAGTAATCAGTGTTTTTTTGGAAGAAAACGCCAACATGAACTTACATCAGTCAGAAAGAGAAAAGTGCAACCTATGCTTCAAGACAGCGAAAGATCGCCACACCTTGCTCGTCTGGGGTAATGCATCAAGTTGATATTCAAGTGTAAGCCCTAAGCTATTTTAACCCTCTAAAGAATCCTCGTGGCCCCTTTGAAAGGTGTAGATAAAAACACCTTACCAGTAATTTTGGAGGCATACCCATAAGCATGGGATGACAGAGGAAATACTGACTGTTTTGAAGCATCACTATTCCTGTAGCCAAGTTTTACCTGCACAGCAAGACCTTGCATTCAAGGCTCTCTCATTCTTGATAATTCCCGTACACATACACAAGCATTGGCTGGAATGTGACCCCAACAATGTAAAAGCCTGTGTTTTTACCCCAAATGCATCTCTAATATCAACCCACTGGATCAGGGAGTTATTAAGTCATTCAAGTGCAACTAACAAAAAAAGTATAAAAACAGTTGCATCAATTGGATTCGGACTCCAACTTTGAAGTACCAAGCTTCTTGAATAAATTAACTTGCAGATGGCATCAACTAGCTGAATCAATGAATGAAGTGCCCCGATCAACATTAAATGCATGGCTGAGGAAAGATATGGCTTCTGTAGTTAATCTTTCACCTGTTTCTTTCTTGCTTGAGAGTTAGTTTCAGGAAATTGTTCAGCTGGCAAGAATACCAGGTGATGGTTTCGAAGTATGAAATGAATGAAGATGTGATTAGCTCTTCGAGAGATTAGATGAAGAAGTCAGGAGTCCAGAGGAAATGCTGGCAGAGTACATTGCACACATACCAGGGAAGCCAATAACAAAGACCCTGAAAAAAAGAAAAACCAGTAAAATAATGCAGCAGTATAAGTGAGCAGTAGCAGCTAAACTAGCAAACTTATTTCACTGAAGAGGGACCATGACAAATCAAAGCGTGCGTTAGAAACGGGGGTCTAGTCCCGCTGAATGATGGCTTACGGTCAGCTGTACAATGTACTATAGGGTAAAGAGAGCTAGAGACCATTACAGAATTTATTGCACAACCCAATACAACCATCAACTTTAGTAACGCAACAACCTCATCCACCACTTCTGAAACAACCAACCAACCATCCACCTCAGCTCAGTAGGGCCAATCTATGCATCTCTGCTGTTTTCACAATCAGAACCATTTACAGGTAAGAAATTACTATTATTATGTTGAATTTGTAGTCTCTTAAGCATAAAAAAAACATAATATATCATGACAATCGAACTACAATACATAATTCCACTAAATTTTGTAAGCACTGTTTGTCTAAAAAAGTTTTTGGCTTTTTGGTAAGCTTCCAGGAACGTAACCCTATTTATTCCCATAAGTTCATCAGTTTATCTAAACGTGATTTACCTAACACGGCATTTTCAGGAAATGTAACTAACATGAAATGTAACGGACTATTGCAATATTTTTTTTTTATAATGTGCAGCTTCAAAGATTAATCATTCATATAAACCTCCACCTTGATTACCTCACATTAGTATTAAGATTAATGAAAGTCAACCACTCCATCTTGTAAAAAGATTAAGTAGTTATTATGAAACTTGGATTAAGTCTACCCAAAAGTCGCAGCATGATGGTTGTTTTCTTCAGACTATAACAAACAAAAATTGTAATTATACACTGACCATTTACAAAGAAATAAAATCTTTATCTTTTACCTACACTGGTTATCCTGGGTGCTAACAATAACTGCTATGGGTTATCCTGGTGGATAACAAAATATACCCTGGTTATCCTGGGTGGCTAACACTAACTGCTATGGTAATCCTGGGTAGATAACACTACCCTGGGTTATGAAATTAAACACATATGCAGTAAATTGATTCCTTTATTGACAACGTTTCACCCACACAGTGGCTTTTTCAAGTCACACACAGATCTACCTGGGGTGGAAGTATGGTGGGAAATTTATAGTCATGTTCAGAAGTTGAGGTCAGGTGGAATGGCTGCATCTGATGATCTCTTGGATGAGTTATTAGAGCTTGGTAGGCTTAGGCCAGGGGTATTGGACAGTGTGAGTAGTCCTTCTGTAGTTTTCTATGTTCTTATGGGGGATGCGATGAAAAAGTTTCTTGGGAGGGGTTTCATTGTTATAGAAGGTTTTGTTCTGGTTGAAATTGTTGGTTATAGAGATAACGTATTCCAGGTTTCTTCGGTATTGAGTTTGTCTTCTGTGGCGATAAGTTTTGCTTTCTGAATTAATTAAATGGGTTTGTGAATTGCGATGTTGTACAAGGTTTCCCTTTTCGTCATCCTGTTTGCATATGGTGTTCTGAAAACGTGTTTGGAGGTCTCTTGATTTTTTCGCCCACACATAATTTTTTTGCGTCTTACAAGGGATTAGTAACCCCTGCAGAGATGGAGGCTTGTCCTGTCTATAGGGTGATGTCCTTGATGGTTGGGTTTGTGGGGTAGATACTTGTGTGTTTTGGGAAAAAGAGTTGGAAAATTTTGGCAAGGAAAAGTTGGGGGGGAGGCTATATCTCTTCTGGGCGTGTCTTCTCTGGGGTGTTGAAGATGTTTGGGTGGATGTGTGAAATTTTTTTTCAGCGCTCTCAAAAAAAATTCGAAAATTTATGAAAATGATTTATTCATATAGAAAAAATAGCTTAACCTTTGGCAACACAATGGTAAAAAATAAATGTTTACAAGTTTCTACAAAAAATTTGTATTTAATGGGTATGGTGGCGGCGTTGGTACGCGTTGTTCTAAAACCATGTATTTTTTGGGAAATTTTTTTTCCTTTTTTTTTGTTTTTCGCTTTTAATATAATAATTGATTATTTTTTCATCTAAAGAGTAGGTGGGCTTATCAAAAGACGTTAGCCTATCGGGATAAACACCTGGGTACACTCGGGAGTGATCCTCTCCAGAGAGTGCAGGTGAAAAATTTTATTATTTCCTTATATCAGCTTTAAAATTTAAATAAACTTTTTTATTATCAGAATTTATCTAAAAGATATAAAATAATGAAATAACAAACAAACAGTTTTATACTCTAGCGAATAAAAAAAGGCCTAATATCGGAGTCCCCCCCCGCAATATTTCGATATAAAAAAGTTACTCCTCGTCTCCCCGTTGTATTTTTGGTCTGTGATGGAGAAAAAAAGATGTTTTGGAGGAAACTGCACTAAACCGTTTACTAAGAAAACACCGAAAAAAACGCGATTTTTTGCGAAAAAAAAAAAAAAATTTTTTTTTTCGGTGGCCTACCGGGGGTTCTAGGCCCATATTCAGAAGTAAACTTATTCACTTTTTTCGCGGCCTCAACCATTATTTTGATTGATTGAAATGATTTTCCAGACAATAAAAACAAAATGGTTTTAATTTTTAATGAGGATTTTTTGGAATATCTCAAAATTTTTGATTTTGTGGGGGGGTTTTAAAAGGAAAAATTTTTTGGTGAATGCCAAAAAAAAATTCTGTCAATGTTTTTTTTTACCATGATAATAAGTATATTAGAAAATGGCAACGTAAAAGATTCGTGCTAGTTTATTTTTTAACAGTTGGGAATGTGGAAGGCCCTCTGTGCCCAAATTTGTCAGGGGTGTGCCATATATCAAAATTATGTTAATTTTTTTTTCTATGTTGTTTTTTGGCCAATCATCTGAAACTTTGCACATTAAATCATACCCCCTCAAAATTAAACCAAAATAAAATAAACGGTTGAAAAAAAAAAAAAATATAGTCCCCCACTCCCCCCCTTTCAGCTCTGATTTAAATTTACGAGGAAGTGGAGTTTAGAAAATATTGTTCAATTTAGTGCATTTTCCCCAAAAAACTATTGTGCGATTCTGAGTTTCCACAGGAGAAAACCTTAATTACACCATGTTTGGTTTTGGTGTCGTGGTGAGAGTGAAGTGGGGAAGATCGTTTTTGGTTGGTGGGTTTTCGATAGACTTTAAAAAGAAGTTCGTGGTCAGCTTTGCAGAGCAGAACATCAAGGAAAGGAAGAGTTTGTCGACTTCTTCTTAAGTTGGGAAATTATTGAAGGGTCGAAAATGGTTGAGCGTCTTGGGGAAACTTGAAGTTGAAACTTTAGGAGTTATGAGGGGAATTTATCAACATAAAGGAGCGGTGACAGACGAAGGAATAATGGGGGAGAAATGTTCAGCTTCTAGATGTTCCATGTATGGGTTCGCCAGGACCGCATGGTGGGAACCTTGGGTAGTCCAAAAGTCTGTAAAAGAGGTGTTTTTTTAAAAAGAGAAACACAAAAGCCAACTATAGTTCAACAAGGTCGTAAAAATCCGGGCTGGAAGGGGAAAGATCAATGAATCGTCAATTTCCTGTAAGAGATCTGGCTTGTGTATAGGTACTTTGGGTGAATAGGGAAGTCACGTCAAGGGGGAAAAGTTTCTTGTGACATTTTCCTCTAATCCAAAAACGCTTCAACGTTCAAGTTTCCCCGACAAGTCAACCAGGTCGAGCCTTCAACCCAGTTCACACTTGAAGAGAAGTCGACAACACTCTCCTTTCCTTGATGTTCTATCTGAAAAAGCTCCCCGAACTTCTTTTTAAAAGCTATAAAAAAAAACCCACCAACCAAAACATTTTCCCCACTTCTACTTCACCACGACCCAAAACCAAACAGGGTGTAATTATGGCTTCTTCCTGCGTGCACCAAAATTTGCAGCAAAATGAGTTTTTGGGAAAAAAATGCATTTAAATTTTGAACAAGTATTTTCAAACTCCACATCCTCGCCTTATCGAGCTGAGACAGCGGGTTTTAAACATCTTCAACACACCCGAGAAGACACCCGAGAGAGTACATTGTCCTCCCCACCACTCCATTGCCAAACATGTTTTCCAACTCTTTTAATACATCATTCCCAAATATCTCCCCCCCAACCCCGCCATCAAGGCACACCAGAGTAGACCCGGACAAACCCCCATCCTGCAGGGGTATACTAATCCCCTTTAAAGACTGCAACAAAAATTTTATGTGGGGGAAACTCAAGGGAAACCCCCAAACCCAAATTTTTAAAACCCAAAATGCAAGCAGGACTGACGAACAAGGGAAGCCTGTGAACAAATCGAATTCAAAACCCTTTAATTAACTCAGAAATCAAGACTTTTCCCCCAGAAGACAAAAATCAATACCGAAAAAATCCTGGAATATCGCTTTTCTCTATACCAACAATTTCAAACCGAACAACGGCTTCTTTTAACATAGTGAAACCCCCGCCAAGAAACTTCTTCATCGCATCCCCCTAAGAAACCTAAACACTACAAAGTTACTCACAAATTTTCCAATACCCCTGCCAAGCTCCCAAGACTCTATAACTCCACCCCAAAGATATCAAAGCGGGTTCCCCCGACCTCAACATTCTGAACATGCTATAAAATACTCACTACCTTCCACCCAAGGTGATCTGGTGTACTTTAAAAGCCCACTGTGTGGGGTTTAAACGTTGCAATAAAGGTCAATTAATTTCATATGTGTTTATATTTCCCCTGTGTCGGTATTTGATACCCTTTATTTCCATCTACCCCGGGGTTTTCCTGGGTGTAACAACACACCCGGGTTTTACTGGGTGGATAACACTACCCTGGCTTATCCTGGGGGGCTAACAAACACACCCCGGGGTTTTAAATGTGTGGAAAAAATGCCCTGGGTTATCCTAGATGACTA
>NW_026506840.1:0-25097 GCF_026875155.1 Cherax quadricarinatus | reverse complement strand
AAAAAAATTGAAACAATTAAGATACTTTAACCATTTCAGGGTCTGGGGCCATAGATCTACGGCTTTACATTGAGGGTCCAAAACCGTAGATCTATGCCATGAGCTCAGCTCACTCTGATAAGCTGTGAGTGGTAAATTTGGGCCTAGATATGAGAGAATACATCAATGTGGTATGCGTGGATCACATAAAAGAAACCCTGCAGCACACAGTACACAATGAAAATAAAAAAACAGATCATAATTTTTTATTAAACAGCAACTTTGCAGTGTTTTTTCGTATGGTTTTTATAGATGTATTTGTGATTTCTTGGTCTCATTTGATAGAATGGAAGATATATTACAGAAATAGAGTTGATTTTGATTGGTTTTAGTACTTACAATGGCTTGAAACTGAGCTCAAGGAGCGAAATGTTTAAATTTTTGCTGATTATTCATGAGTAAACAAATGACCTCACACGTCTAATACATGCCAGCTGGTGGGTCTAATATATGTTCACAAATGTGCTGATATTATTTATACAATTATTACAATATTGCATAAGAGTAAATCTTTTATTTTTTGGTTTGAATAAAATTCATTATGTGAATTAAGAATCAAAATGGAATTCATTTGTAAAGCCTGAAAACATTACTAATGAACAGAAGAAAATAGGGACCAGAATAACAATGCCTACATTGTTTATTCTGGACCATATTTTTGAAACTGGAATATTTTGAACTTTGCACTAAATTGGCCAAATTACCAAATTTCCAATCACTTTATTTTGTAGTTGAAACAGTTGAGTTGGTGATTTTATGTGCTCAATCGATAGAAATAGAAGTAATACTAGTGAAATAGGTAAGAATTTGGTCGACTGGAATAAGGTAATTGGCCTAAAATGGAGTCAAGTCGTCAAAATCACCAACATCAAAATTTGCGAGAGCATAATTTCGTCAATTTTTCTATCAAATTTCGTACTTTTTGTTTAATTACCTTCAGAAAAAGATTCTCTACCATTTCATAAGAAAAAACTAAATTATTTTTTGAAAATTCTGGACACTGGTATGCACTTTGAAATTTGGCCTCTGGACCCTGAAAGGGTTAAGGACAATATTGAATGAGAGATGATTAAAAAGTGCTTCCACAATCAATTCAATTCTTTATTTCAAATTACTGTATATTAAAAATGTAAAAAATCTGAAGCCCACAGAATGCACAACACTTCAGACAAAACTTAATCTAAACTTAGTCTACATAGTATTTTTTTATTTTTTTGAAAGGAACTTTAAAAAAAGATACAAGTTTAAAGATGATTCATATTTAAAATAAAAAAGTAATAATTACCTAATTATCAAAGCCTTAGTGGTATTCACATAAGTATGATTTCCACACACCATAATGTATATGAATGATACCTCAAAACATAGCAGTCCAGTAATTTTTAAGGGACATACTACTTGAAAATGTGAATCTTTGATTTTTAAATAATATTTTAAGTCTAATTTCTCAACATACTATGTGATTTATTTAGGTTACTTTAAATTTGTGAGGTAATTATTGCTGTAAAGAGTTTTTATGAGGATAGTGAGGCTCAGGTTAGGGTGTGTAGAAGAGAGGGAGACTACTTCCCGGTAAAAGTAGGTATTAGACAGGGATGTGTAATGTCACCATGGTTGTTTAATATATTTATAGATGGGGTTGTAAAAGAAGTAAATGCTAGGGTGTTGGGGAGAGGGATGGATTAACTCTTTCAGGGTTGGTGCCGTACTAGTAGGGCTTGCACCCCCGGGGTTTGGTGCCCTTTATTTTGGGTTTGGGACCTGGGGTTGGTGCCTTACTATTTGGGCTTGCACATCAGGGTTGGTCCCGGGGATAGTACGGCTTGCACACCAGGGTTTGGGGTTGCCGTACTAGTACGGTTTCCCACACGGGGGTTTTGGTGCTGTTTAGTACGCAAAAATTTCTAGCGCCTTAAAAATCTAGCGAGGGGGGGAAAAAAACTGGTTGGCCTACATATGAAGTTTGGGGTCTTGTGGTCAGTGTGTGCATTTTTAAAAAAAACCCTGCAGCAACAGCGCAAAACGGGGGAAAAAAAAAAAAAAACCCCGGGCCACCGTTTTTTTGGGTTTTTTAAAACGAAAACTTTGCGTGCATTTTTTTTTTATGGTATTTATGGTTGTTTTTCATTTTTTCCTGGTTATTTTATAGAAGGGAAATACACCCTTACAAAAAATTGAGATGATTTTGTTTGGGTTTTTCACAAGGGAAAAGTCCCTTTGGGAAAATTGAGCTTAAAGTAGCAAAATGTTTGTTTTTTTGGGCCGAAATTTTAAAAAAATGTAAACAAATCATGCCATTGCGCCCCAATAAATCAAACTGGCGGGGCTTTTATTCTTTCAAAAAGTCCCGCGATATTATTTATACCTTTTCACACAAATTTGCAGGTTCTGAATAAAAAGAAAAATCTTTTTATTTTTTGCGAGATAAAAAATTCAAAGTGGAAAGAAAAAAAGAAATGAAAGGGGGCCCGGGGGGGAACGTGAAAAAGAACAGGGGAAAGGGTTATTTTAGTCCCCGGGAAATGTCTGCCCTTGTTTACTCTGGCCCCTTTTTGGGAAAATTGGCATCTTTTGGTTTTGTGTGAAAATTGGGCAAATTTTGCCAATTTCTGACCACTTTTTTTGGTATTTGGAAAATCGGAAAATTGGGGGGGTTTTCCCTTGCACTCTTTTGTTTGAAAAAAGGGGAGTTCTAGCGAAATAGTTATGATTTTTGTGGGGATTTGGTTTACTTGGAAATTGTCTGAAAATAGACCCAAATAGTGGGCAAAATCCCCAATGCATAATCACATCGGGGATCACAAACCCCCTTCCTGAGAAAAAATTCAGAAAGTTTTTCCATCAAATTTCATACTTTTGGTGTCATGATGGGGAAAGGTTTTCTCTATAAATTTCCATAAGAATTTTTTTTTTTTAAAAAAATATCCCCCCCTGAGCCCAATTTCGGAGGGGGCCTCCCCCCGGACCCCTGAAAGGGGTTTTAAAATTACGGGGAAATAAAATTTTAAAAAAATGGGAGTTGACACAGTTATTTTTTGCTGAGGATACTGGGGCTTAGGGGGGTATTTTTAAAGAAAAGTTGCAAAGGTTAGTGAGAGTTTGGGGGGGATGTGTAAATTTTTAAAAAAGGTTGAAAGTGTTATAAGAAAAAGAGAAAGGTGATGGGGGGGGTTACCCTTTTAATGTTTGATAAAAAAAAAATTGGATACCCAAAACTGGAGGGGAGGGGTATGGAAAAAGTGAATTTTTTTTAGGTATTTGGGAGTTGATGTGTCAGCGGTTTGGGATTTAGGGGATGAGGTTAACCTTTGAAACTGTTTTAAGGAAAAAGGGTTTGAGTGGTGCTTTTGGGGTTTTTATGTGGGCGAAAAAAATTTTAATTATGGAGGAAAAAGGAAGGGAATGTTTTAAAGTATATTGGGTCCCAACACTCTTTTATGGGTTGGGGAAGCTTGGGTCATAAATCCCTGCAGCGGGGGGGTGGGGGGATGGGGGCATTTTGGAAAGTTCCCCCTTTTCTAAGGGCAAGGTGGGGTGTAAATTTTGCAAAAAATTTTCGGGGTTGGGAAATTAGGAGGGGTTTGTGGATTTTTAAATTAAAAGTATTTTTTCAGAGCGCTAAGGGGGGTGTTGAGGGGGCGGTTTGGTCCCTTGGGAGAATGGATCAAAGTGAATGCCTTGGGTGGAATAA
The DNA here is from genome assembly GCF_026875155.1 of Cherax quadricarinatus. Lineage (NCBI taxonomy): Eukaryota > Metazoa > Arthropoda > Malacostraca > Decapoda > Parastacidae > Cherax > Cherax quadricarinatus. The sequence goes on along the minus strand of NW_026506840.1, from coordinate 21,367 downwards.
AAATCGGGGGGGGAAAGGGAAAAGGCAGCCATCCTGGGGAAAAGGTTGGGGGGAAAGGGGGTTTTTTAAAAGGGGGTTTTTCGGGGGGTGAGGGGCCTGGCTTTCAGCAAGCGTGATTGAGCGTGTTTGATAGGAAAAAAATTTGGGAGCGAATTTTTTTTGGGGCCGGGTTTGGGGTTTTTTGGGAAATGTGAGCAGGGTAAATTTAGTGAAGGGATTCAGGGTAAACCCGGTGAGGTTGAGTGTTTGAATGATGTAAAAAATATTTTCTTTTTGGGGAAATTTTCTTTCTTTCTGGGTCCCCCTTTTGCCTCAGTGGGAGACGGCCAAATTGATAAAAAAAATATTATATATTTGTACAGTAATTATTTTTTTTTCTGTATTAGGGTTGGTTTAAAAATTTTTTTATCAAATTTTAATATTTCAATGTAAAAACTCTCCCGTGAGGGAGCCCAAAATTTAATTTATGTGTTTTTAATGAAAAGGGGAAAAAACCATAAATTACATTTTTCTGGGGATTTTTTGCAGTGGCCCGAAGCAATTCTTCGGTGAAGATGGCAGTGATGGCTTTTTGAAGGTGTTTACTAAAGAGGTGTTTTTCCCCTTCATTGTCCTGCACCCCAGGGTCCCCCCTACAAAAAAAAAAATTTTTTGCTCTTTATGTTTGCCCTCCTCGACCAAGCGGGAAAAATTATTAATGCAGGGGTATAGTTTACATTTTTTTAAAAATAACATTATTTGGACAAAAAAAAAACTAAAATTAATTCTCAAATTTTTTTAAACCCCCCTGAAAAGCCCCAAAATGAAAAACCTGGAGCTTTAGTCATTTACAAGGAATTTAAAATTCCCACCATTTTAAAAAAAAATTTTAAAAACAATTTTCTGGGGTTTTTAAAAAACCAAGGGGACAATATCCTCAGTAACAGAGCATGAAATAAAAGTAAAAGGCCTTGTTCCAATTACAGATTTTTTCCTTGTTTTGAAAGTTTTCTTATTTAAACTTAAATTGTAACTGTTTCGGGGCCCAAAGGGCTGCACTTGTTTCCTTTGTTTTGGAACTTTTAAACTGGAAATTTTTCTTAGAAGAAAAAACAAATTTTTTTCAAATGAATATTTTTTTTTCTGTCAAAAAGATTTTATAACAATTTTTCTATCCATTTTAAGGTTTAAAAAAAACGAAAAAATTTCAACACATGGGTTTCCTATTTTAAGGAGTGTTCAAGACTTCAAAAAAAATATTTCCCTTAGTTGCCTTTGCAAGAATTTTACCTTTCTTTGTTGTTTAATGAATTTATCAATTGTTTCCTCTTTTTCTCCCCACCACCGTAATTTGCGGGAAAAATTTTGATATATCAAATTACTGAAATTTAAATAATATTTTGCTTTACCGGGGAAAGGAAAAAAAAAAGGAAAATTTAACTCGCAATTTTTGAAAGGTTTTTGACAATTTTCCCTCCCTTTTTTTAACATCCCCCTCTTAAAAAAACTTTTTTAATCTTGAACTTTTTTGAAAAGGGTTATTATGTTTCACCCATGTTTGAGAAAAATTTTAAATTTTTTTTATTAACTTCTTTAGCCCATTTAAAATTTCAGAGGCAGGTGAAAGGTCTCATGTCCCAGCCATCTGGGTTTTTGTGGGTCATAAATATTAAGTGAAACCATGCATAAGTACATTTTTGGGGGATTTTAGAAATTTACTTACCCACCGGGGGTTTTCCTTCATTTTTTTGATCTGTTTTTGCTTTTAAAATATTATGCAATGCTTTTTTCCAAATTTAATTCCATGTGTAAGATATATTTTTTAAAATCCCTGTATGCAGTGCTTACTGGTAAAAAATAAAAAATTTCACATTCATTTGTACAATATCAGTTTTGGAAATTTACGGGTCCCTATTTTTGCCCTTGGGTTTTATGGGGCAGAGAGCATGTATATTTCCCTTTTTATAAAAAGGGGAAAAAGGGGCCCCCAAAAGAGTTTGAAAAAATTAAAAGGGAAATTTAATTTTATATGGATTTAAACTCTCAGTTTTTTTTTTTGGGGGCCCAAACCCTCCCCTTGGTAAGATACACCCGGGGCTTTTTAAAAAAGTATTATAGTTTATGAGAAATATGGGTTTAAAGGGGTAGGGTTTACGGTTATTATTAAAAAAAAATTAGAGGCAAAAACAGGGGAGCAGGATTGCGGAGGAGCAGGGAGGTTTTCAGAATGGGTAGGGGATTTTCATTGAAGCATTTTTGGGAAATAGTATTTAGTTTAAAGGTAGGGAAGTTTTTCTTTGCTTTTTAGGGGTTTTTGGGAAAAAGGTTTTTATGACAGAGTGGTTGGGAAGAAATTGGGGCCCAGATGTTGAAAGTGTTTGGTTTGGTTTGTAAGTTAAAAAATGTTTTTAAAGAGGTTTTTTATGAGGTTAACGAGGTGGGGTTGGGGTTTTTGCAGGGGGAGGGAAGTTTATTTTCCCATTTAAAAGTAGGTCTTAGACGGGGGTTTTTGTAATGTCACCAGGGTTTGGGTTTAAAACATATTTATAGAGGGGGTTGGGGGTTAAAAAAAGTGTTTTAGGGTGTTGGGGGGGAGGGGGGCAGGATTAAATTATGGGGGAATTTCAAATACAGAAGGGGGATTTGGGACACAGTTGCTTTTTGCTGATTTTTCTGTCCCTTAGGGGAATTCTAAAAAAAGTTCCCAAAGGTTAGTGGAAATTTTGGGGAGGGTTTTTAAAAAGGGAAAGAAATTTTAAAAATTTGAGCTTTTTTTAAAGAGTAAGGAAATTGAGATATCAAATGATTTAGCTAAAAAAAAAAACTGGATATACACTGGGGGGGAGTATAAAAAGGGGGAATGTGTTTCAGAAAATTTGGGGAGTTGATTGCCCGCAGATGGGTTTTGAAGAAAAAAAGGTGAGTGGTCCCTTTTTAAAGTATCTGTGGAGCCCCCCAAAAAAGCATTTTCCATGTGGCAAAGGGGGGAAGGGGAAAAGGGGTTTTGCGGGTATTTAACACTCTTATAGGGGTTTGGGGAAAGGCTTGGGTTGTAAATGCTCCCAGAAAAGGGAGGAGGCGGGGAAGGCAGTGGAGAGTCTTGGAAAGGGAAATGTGGGGGTTAAAAATTTATTATGCAGGGGGGTTTTGGGTATTTGGGGAAAATTGGGGGTTTGTGGAGTTACTAAAGTATTAGTCAGGGGCCTGAAGAGGGGTTTTTCAGGTGGTTTGGTCTTTTGGGAGAAGGGAACAAAATAAGTTTGATTTTGGGAGGAATTATCGGGAAGGGAAGGAAGGCGGGGGGTTTTGGGGTCACCCTGGGAAAAGGGGTTTTTTATGAGCGGGGGTTTTTGGGACTTCCAGCAATTGTTGCGGGGAGCATGAAAGGGTTTTTGGGGAGTGAATGGGACAAAAGGGTTTTTTTTGGGGACCTAATGAGCTGTTTGGGTTTGGTGAGCAAGGAAATATTTTGTGCAGGATTCAGGGAAAGGGTTTTTGTCGGACTTGAGTCTTGGAGGTGGGAGTTTAATGCCTGCATTTTGGGAAAAGGGGGGTTTTTGGGGTTTTTGGCTTGGGGAGTGACATCTTCGCTTTTATATCTGAGTGCCTCTGAAAAGCAGTTTTTTATGTATGAATGATGGTGAAAAGGTTGAATGGGGATGAAAGATTTTTTTTTTTTGGCCTTTTTTTTTTTGTTTTTTTTTTTGGGGCACCCCCGCCTCGGGGGGGGGGAAAGGCCCCCAGGGGTTAAAAAAAAAATTACTGTAGCAACTAAAAAAACTTTTTGTAAAAAAAAAGTTTGTTACTGATTAAAACAGGTACAGTACCCAGGCCCTTTTTAAATTACTCTCTTTTACTATTTTTTTTTTTGCAAACCCCGATTTCTTACTGGGCTTCGCAAGCATTAATAGGGTTTTTAAAGTATTTGCGGGCCAGCTTTCAGAGCTTCTTTAATATGTCAAAGGGGGTCCGAATTTTTTCCTGGGTTTGGGCACGGGGCCCCACCCATAAAATTTATGTTGGGGGCCAAGTTCTGTATGAAAAAAAGGGCCATTAAATTTTAGAGTTTTTCAGAAAGTCAAGTTTTTAAAAACAGGGCTCAAATCACAAGTTTTTTGATACGTACAGTGGACCCTCAGTTTTCAGGGCCCTTTTTTGTTACGGCCAAAATCGGGTTTTTGGCCCGGTTTTTTGGATTCCCGGTTATCGGCCGTTTTTTCATTATCGGCCAAAAAGGGACGGTAAACCTGCCTCTGGGGAGCCCGCTACATCAATCTGGTGTGTTTTTAGGCAAGTGAGGAAGTTTTGCTCTTTATCCAATATTTCATTTTAAACCCTTGTTTTTGGTTTGGTTTTTATCAAGTGCAAACCCGCGAAATAAGTCCCATGGCCCCAAAAAAAGTTCTTAGTAAAAATTTTCTTTGGTTTTAAAAAAAGGGAAAAACGTTAAGGGAAATTTAAGACAGGAAAGGGATAGAGGAAGGAGTGTTAAACCCGGCATGCAGGAGTTTTTTTGCCGGCATGGGAAAGGGGGGGGTGTTTGGAGGCATTTCAGGAAGTGTTTGCAGGTTTGAAAGGGAAATGTTGAGGTATGCAGGGAAATGTAAACAGGTTTTGCAGGAAGTTTTAGCAGGCAGGGAGGAAGTTTTAGCAGGCATACAGGAAGTGTAGCAGGCTGCATGAAATTTTTAGCGGGCAAAGGAAGGGAAAATTTTGCAGGGATTTTTCAGGGGTGTAGCAGAAATGCAGGGGAAATGTAGAGGCATGCAGGAAGTGTAGCAGGCTTTTCAGGAAGGTTTTTAGCAGGCTTTTTCAGGGGTGTAGCAGGCTTTTTTGGGAGGGGGACAGGCAATTTTAGGGGGGTTTTTAGCGGCATGCAGGAAGTTTTTAGCTGGCAATTTTTTCAAAGAGTGTAGCAGGCATGCAGGAAGTTTTACGGTTTTCAGGAAAAATGTAGCAGGCATGCGGAAAAATTAAAAGGCTGCCGAGAGTGTTGCAGGGGATGCAGGAAGTGTTGCCGGTATGCAGGAGGAAGGGAGCAGGCATGAAAGGAAATTTTTAAAGGCCCTGCAGGTGTGTAAACAGGGATGCCCGGAAGGGTAGCAGGAAAGCAGGGGGTTTTTAGCAGGCTGCAGGAAGTTTTTAACAAAGGGAATTTTCCCGGAGGGGTAGCCCGGCATTTCAGGGGAAATTTTGCAGGTATGCAGGAAGTGTAGCAGGCAGGGGAGGGGGTGTAGCAGGCAAAACAGGAAGTGTAGCGGGCCCTGCAAGAAGGTTTGCAGGCCCGGCCGGAAAGTGGAGCGGGGAAAGCGGGAGTTTTAGCAGCCCTGCAGGAAGTTTTAGCAGGCTTTCCCGGAAGTGTAGCAGGGGTGCGGAAGTGTAGCGGCGGGAGGGAGGGGTTGCAGGCTTTTTTAGGGAGTGTAGCCGGGATGCAAAAAAAAGGGGGTGTGGGAGGCATTGAGGAAGGGTTTTTTGCAGGTTGGGAGGGGTGTAGCAGGCATTTCAGGGGAAATGTAGCAGGTATGCAGGGAAGTTTTTGAGGCATGCAAAGGGGTTGTAAAGGCTTTTCGGGGAGTGTAGCAGGCCTTTTCAGGATGTGTTCAGGTTTTGCAGGAAGTGTTGCAGGCATTTCGGAAGTGTAAAAAGGCATGCAGAGTGTGTAGCAGGATGGGAGGAAGGGGTCGCAGGTATGCAGGGGGTTTTAGCAGGGTTTCAGGAAGTGTAACAGGGGGGGATTTTCAGAGGTTTGAAGCAGGGCATGCAGGAAGTGTTTTTAGGTATGCAGGAAATGTAGAGGGATGCAGGAGGGGTAGGGAGGCTTTCGGAAATGTAGCGGCATTTTCATGAAGTGTTGGGGGGAAGGAGAAGTGTAGGGAGGGATGCAGGGAGGGTAGCAAAACATGAAGGGAAGTGTTGCGGTTTTTTAGAAACCAGCATTTGTCTTCAATAAAGGTATGTAATAAAATACTGGGTTTTTTTTTTTTAAAACAGTATTTTTTTTTGTGTAAAATTTTGTTGGAAAGGATTTAATTTATTTACATTTTTTTTATGGGAAATTTTTTACTTTGGTTTTCAGCCCTTTTTAGTTTTTGGTGAGTTTGGAACGGATTAAGAAAATAAAAAGGATCTTGTACTGAAAAAGTGTTTTTTTTAAAGCAGTATTTCCCGTAAAAATCGTCAAATTTTTTTCCTTTTAAAAAAAAAAAAGATATAATGTTTGGGATTTAAAAATTTAGAAAAAACCCCCGGGAAAAATTTTTGGTTTTTCAAAAAAAAATCAACCCTTTTTTTAAACAAAGCAGCCCCATTTTTAATTTAAAATTCAAAAAATTTTAAATTTTTTTTTTATTTGTGAAGTTTTTACAAATGTAGTTTTTAAAGTAATAAAATATTTTGGGGCACCAAAAAAAAAGCCTCTAAAGCATGAAACATTTTTTGGCGATTATCCAAATGGGAGAAAAAGTTTTATTTTAAAAAGTTTTCAAAAAAAGGGAAGTTATTAAAGGGAAAGAAAATTTAGAAAAAAATTTTAAAGAAAAGTTTGGTTAACCCAAATTTAAAAAAGCAAAATGGGGAGGGGGTTAAATTTAAAAAAAATTTTTAAAAAAAAAAAATTTTATTAATTTAAAAAAAAATTAAAACTAAAACAAAATTTCAGTTTTTTAAAAAAATTTTTTTGGGAGGAATAAAAAAATGGCCGAGGTTAAATTTTTTAAAATTTAAATTTTTAAAAAATTTAAAAAATAAAAACTTTTTTTCCTTTTACAAATATAAAAATTCCTTTTTAAAACATTTATTTTTTCTAAAATTTTAAATTTTTTTAAAAAAAATTTCCAACCCATTTTTACCTTTTTAAATATTTTAAAACCCTAATAAATTTTATTTTTTCCCCAAAAAAATTTTTTTAATTTTTAAAAAACCAATTAACACATCTTTACCTTTTAATTTCAAAAATTTTTAATCCCAAAAAATAAACTTTTCCCCTTTTTCCCCCTTTAAAAAAAATTTTTCTTAAAATTTAAATAACAAAATTATATAATACCTTTTAAAAAACCCCCCCTTTTAAAATTTAAAATTTTATTTTTAAATTTTCCACCTTTTTTTTTAATTCCCCCAAAAACCTATCCCCTAAAATTTTAAACTAAAACCCTTTTAAATTTTAAAACATTCAATTCCCAACATTTTTTCCCCTTTTTTTATTTTTAAATTTAATTTAATATAAAATAAAATTTTTTCCAAATTTTTAAAAACCTCTTAATATTAAAAAAAAAATACAAAAAAACCCAAATTAAATTACCCCCCTAACAAATTTTTTAATTTCACCCTTTTTAAATAATTTTAATTCTTTAAAAATTTCCCCCCCTTTTTCCAATACCCTTAATTTTTTTAAAAAAAAAAAATAACCCCCATAATAATTTCCAATTCCTTTCCCAAACCCCTCTTAAATTTTTAAAAATTAAATTTAAATTTTAAATATCCCCCCCAAAAAATTTTTAAAATTTAAATCAAAATAAATTATAATAACAAAAATTATTTATTAAAATTATTCTTAAAAAATAAATTTTATTAATATTATTTAAAAATTTTTCCATTTAAAAAAATTTTTAAAAACATTTAAAATTTTTAAAAACTTTTCCCAAAAAAATTTTGTTAACAAAAATTTTCCCTTGGAGGCAAATTTTTAAATATTTTGTTTTTAAAACCAAAACTTTTATTTTTAACATTTTATTAATTTTTTACAAAAGAAACTTGGGGAGTGGGGAGTCAAATTCCCGGGGCCCAAATTGTTTTGGAAAATAAAGCAGGGGAAAATTTGGAGTTTGGGAAATTTAAAGGGGGGGCGGGATTTCCCAAAAAATTTTTTCCAGGGGTAAAGGGAAGGGGTTTTTGAGGGGGTTTGAAAATGTTTGGGGAAAAAGGGAAACGAAAACGGGAAAGACTTCAAGTGTGTATCAGTCTGTAGGGGGAAGGAAAGGGGGAAAAGGGGTTTTGGCCCCAGGAAAGGTTGGAGGGGGGGGGTTTTAAAGGGGTTTTTGTTGGGGAGGGGCTTGGACTTCCAGCAGGCTGCCTGAGCGTGTTTGGGTTTGGGGGAATGGAGACCCCAAAAGGGTTTTTTTAAAAATTGCGTTTCTGTTGGAGTGTGGCAAATAACATTTATGAAAGGGGGGTTAGGGAAAAAAACCCGGCCCGGGCCCGGGCTTGAGTTTCCCGGGGGATAGGGTACAGTGCCCGGGACTCTGGGAAAAAGGGGGTTTTTTAATGCTTTCAGTTTTAAAAAATTTTTGTGGTTAAAAACAAAACCCTTTTTGGGCCAAAAAACGTGATGGAGGGAATGATGGTTTTTGAAAATTTTTTTTTTTGGGCCACCCCGGTTGGTGGGAATCAGCCAAATGTGATTAATTAAAAAAAGGAAAAAAAATCCAAAAAGCTTACAGGGCTACTTAGAAATTGGGGGATTTGGTTAAAAGGGAGTGGGGTCCCCCCCCATTTTTAAATTTGTTTTTATTACAAAAAAAGTTAAATTCAGTAAATTTTAAAAAAAATTTTAATTTAGAAATATTTATAGCAGAGAGGTTAAAAAAATCAGTACAAATTTTGGGTGTATTTAAAACTTTAAACTTTATTTAGTGATTTTAAGTTAGTTGGAATTTTGAGTAGGTTTTTTTCTAATTCTATGATTTCGGCTAGGAAATTTTTGAAGAAAACAGAAGTTTCCAAACCCCTCCCCCACTTTAAAAACGGAAGTTCCGTGTCTAAGGCCCCCCCATTGGTAAACGGAAATTTTTTGCTAAGCTGGAGCCCTACTATACGGGGAATGGGGTTTTTTTCAAACCCTCTTTGATATGTTTTTTTAATTTTCCCCCTTTTGCACCATTTTAAAAACATTTTTTTTGGATATTTTTAAATGTTTGTACAGTTTGTGTACGTATATTTTTAATACCGAATAGAGGGAAAACGACTTAATATACATTTTTTTGGGTTTTGCTTTCTGGTTAGAGAGCCCCCTTTATAATTTTGAGGGTTTTAGTAAAAGTGTACGTCACTTTGAGAAGAGGGCCCTACTTGGAGAGTTGTTTTTTTTTTGGTTTGAAAATAGGTTTGGGTTTTTTTAGTTTGGGGGGGACGAGGTGTTTTTTTTTTATTTGCCCCCTAAATTGGGTTTGGGAGAAAAGGGGGGGCCTTTTGCTGATTCAGGGAATTTTAAATTTCCGATCCCTTGGGGGGGCCCCTTTTTATGCATTACTTTTTTTCTAGGGTCAGGGAGACATATTGGATTAAAGGGGAATTTTGTGGCCCCCCGGTTTTGGGGTTTTTTTGTGCCTTTTCGTTCTGTTGTAGCTAACAGGAAAAGTTTGAGAGGGGGTTTATTTTGGGGGTTTTAACCCCCTTGACTGTCGCAAAACCCCCCTTTCCCGAGGTGTTTTCCTTTTGGTTTTCGGAAAATTTCAAAAAAAAAAAAAAAAAAAAAAAAAAAAAAAATTAAAATTTTTTTTTATGAAAAGTTTGAGAATCTTTTTTTCCCCATTGGGAAAAAACCAAAAAAAAAACCCAAATTTGATGGAAAAAATGACGGAAATTTAAAAATTTGCAAAGTTAGCGACCCCCGGCGATTTTACAAATCGGGAAATTTTTTACCCCCTTTGAGCCTTTTTTGGGCTAATTTTTAATTTTTTCCAAGGGGCAACCAAAATATGCTGTTTCTTCAGAACTCCTTTTTTTTTCGGTGAAATACAAGAAACGGCCCCTTTTTCAATTTTTAAACACCCAATTTAAAATTGGGGGCAAAAAAATTTTTTTTTGCAATTGGCCCCCCAAATTTTACGAAAATTTAAAAAAAATTTTGACAATTTCAAAAAAAAGGCCAAAAATGAACAATTTCAGGGCCTTTTTTGGCTCTAAAATATTTTTTTCTTGTTCAAACGTCACTCTCCCGGCCCCCCGGGTATTTTCTCTTTTCTTGGGGGTTTAAAGCCTCGTTCCCCACCGGGGGGGTTTTGGGTTCGATTCCCGCCAAAAGTAGAAACATTTGGGGTGTTTTTTTTCCACCGGGTTTTCTTGTTTCCCCTTCAGTTTTAAAAAGGGGGGAAACCCGGGTGTTTTTCGATGGTTTTTTTGGGGGTCACATTCCTGGGACACTGACCTCCCCCGGAGAGGCCCGGTCACAAGGGGGGGGGGCCGCGGGGGGGCGTTGGACCCCCCCGGGAAGGGGAACTCTCTAAAATAAACTCTCCCGAAAAAAACTAAAAATAAAAAAAGATTTATGGTTTTGCAGAACCCACTGCAATATTGTAATTTTTTTTTATTAAAAAAATTTTCAACCTTACATGACTGCCAAATTTAGAATGGCTATTTGGGGCATTTTTTGGCAATGACTTAAATTTTTTTAAATTTTGAACATCGGCAAAAATCAAACTTTCCCCAGGGGTTTTGGTTTTTTGTTTTTTCTTTTTTTTCCCTTTCCAGGTTCTTTTTTTAGTAAAATCAATCAAAAACACCTTAAATTTTTAATTTTTTTCATTTTTTCCAAAAACCCAAGAAAAAAAGAATACAACATTAAAAACTTTTACGAAAAAAAGACCACAAAAGTCGGCTTTTTTTTAAAAAAAAAGGTTTGGGAGTTTTTTTTTTTTTCCTTTTTTCCCTGCGGTTGCTCCAGGGTTTTTTTTTTTTTTTATGGGGCACCCTTTACCCACAAAGCCCCAAAACTCTAAAATGGGGGCCCCCCCCCCCAGCTTTTTTCCTGCTTGATTTGAAGCCCCTAGAATTTATGGAATTTTTTCGTCAAACCGGGGGACCTCATAAGACGTTTTTTAAAGGGCCCCGGGCCCGTCTAAAGGGGGTTTTTTTGTTCTTTTACGTTTTAAAACCTTTATTTTTAAAACGTTTTGTTACGTTTTTCCCAAAAAAAAAAAAATTTATTTGGATAAAAGGGTTTAAATTTTGGGTTTTTTTTCCGGGGACCCGTTTTTTTTTTAAAAAAATAAAAATTTTAAAAAATTTTAAAAGTGAAAATTTAATTTAGTTGGGGGTTTTTTTATGGGTTTTTTTTTGGGGTTTTAAAATTTTAAATAAAAAAAAATTAAAGTTTTTTTTTCCTTTTTTGGGGGGTTGGGTTTTTGTTTTAAAAAAGGGGATTTTGACCCCTTTTGGAAAAGGAAAAAATTGGGTTTAATAAAAAGGGAAATTGGTTTTATGGAAAGGGGCCCAAAAAAAAAAAAAAAAAAATAAAATTTTGTTTTTTTAAACCCCCAGTTTCTTTACAAAAAAATAAAAATTATATTAGAATTTTTTAGGGGGCCCCGTTGTTTTGGGGAAAGGTTTTTAAGTTTTAAAATTCAAAAGGCCCGTTTTAAAAAGTAATTCCTTAAAAGTTGGGGGGAGTTTGTTTGTAAAAATTTGGAGAAAAAGGCAGAGTTATCACACCAAAATAAATTTCTCCCCAAATTTTTGGGGATGTTGACTAAGTGACACTTATTGCATAAAAGGCAATTTCTTTCTAAATTTTTTTTTCCCGCGTTAATTCATGACTTTTAAAAAAAGTTTAAATTGTTTTTGTGGGAAAACACTTTGTATTATAAAAACCTCTGGGGGCTGAATTCCGGGAGTTTAAGGTAGGTAAAAAAATTAAATCCACAAAACGGGATATCCCCGGGGGGGGTGTCTCAAAAATTTTTCCTTCCTTTCTTTATGGGAAAAAAAAATATTTCCCAAAAATTTCCTTTTTCCCAAACAAACTACCAGACAAAACCGGGTTTAAATTTTTACTTGCGAATTTAGGGCCCCCAAAAGGGGGAGGTTTTTAATTTTGTATATTTAAAAAAATTTTAAAACCCCCTTGAAGAAGGGGGGGGTTGTATTGAGGGGGGGAATTGGCCAAAAATTTTTCCCCCAGCAATTTTTGGGGGTTTTTTAAAAAAGGTTTTTTAAAGGGGATTAAAATAAGTTCCCCCGACAAAAACCTTTATTTTTTTGAGGGTTAAAGGGTTTTAAAATTGAGTGTTTTTTTTGTTTTAAAAAAGTTCCAAAATTTTGGGGGGATGTATTGTTTTTGGGGGAGGCCCACCTTTTTGGGAGACCATTCTTTTTGTTGGATTTTGGGTTAATGATTTTTTTTCCCCGGGCCCCAAAAAACCCAAATTTTCCCCCAAAAGATTTAAAAATTTGGTAAATGGGCCTTTGGGGAATGGGGGGAAACCCAGGGGGCCAAATATTTGGGCCTTTTGGTTTTTGGTTGGGTTTTTAAAATTTTGTTTCCCAAACCCCGTATTTAGGAAGGGTTTTGTCCCTTTTTTGAGGGTGGTTTGTTGGTCCCCCCCAATCCAAAGCAAATTTTGCTAATTTTTAAAACGCACCAAATTTTTTTTGGGGGGTTTTTAAGGGGGGGGTCCCACCATGAAAAAGTTTTTTGGAGTAGAAAAACATAGTAGTTTTATTTTAGGGGGAAAGAAAATTGGGTTTGCAGGTTTTTTCCGGGGTTTAACTGGTTTGCCAAACTCGAGGGGGGGGGAGATACAGTGTCTGCAATCTGAAAAGGGGGTGGGGGTCTTTGGACCCGTGATATCCCGCCTTTTTTTGTCAAGACAATAAATTGGGAAAGATTTATGGGGAAAATAAATTTTTTTTTTTTCGGTTCCCCCACCTTGGGGGGAAAAAGTTTGGGCTGTGTTTTTAAAAAAGTTTTATCTAACGTTTTTTATTAACCCCCACTGCCCCTGCATTTACCCTTTTTTTTTTTCCACGCGATGGTTGTTCCTACCCAAGGGAAAAATTTTATACAAAAAAAACATTTTAAAACCAAACAAAAATTCCCTTTTTTCAAAAAGGGGCTTACAGGAATGCGGAGGGTAATGAAATTTAAAAGGGGCCGGTGGAAGGGAGAGGCAGTGAAAAAATCCCTTTATTCATCCCCCGTCCCCCATTTTCAGAGGGCCAACCCGTTTTAAACACTGCTGGAAAAAAAAACCTGGAAAAAAACCATAACCCCCCCCAACTACTTTCACTCACCAGGTTGTTGAGCTCCCAGTTTAAGGTGGTTTTGTATGGGCCTCTTGCTTTTGGTACATTAAAGTGATGGAAGGAAAAAGGAAAATTGGAATGAAGGTGAGGTTTGTTTGTAGCAGCAGCAGCAGTGATTTTAGTGATCCAAAGTTTATACAATATTCACCCTCAAAACTCATATTATCTTCTTTCTTACATTTTTTCCCCTATTTTTTCCCATTTTAAACCCGTGTAAAAATTATAAAACCAATTTTTACAGTGTCTCCTGTCAACAAAATTAATAATCATTTAAGGGCGGTGTGGCCCTCACAAATGTATACAAAAGTCCGCACAATGTATTCATCAAATTTATACAAATCATTTTAATTACAAAAATTTATTTTTTATTTTCTTTTTCAGTATTTAAAAATTTTACCCCAAGGGGAAAAAATTTTGCCCTTTTCGTTCATGTATCACAAGCTATAATAAATTGCTATAAAAAATTTTTCTTTTTAAAAATTAAGCCAAAAAAACAAAATCGAAACAAAAATGTAACTGTCAAAAAACTAAAAAAAAAAAAAAATGTTAAAATATACGTAAATTGTCTTATCTTCCAGCGATAACAAAAAAATTCATAATTTTTTTAACCCTCAGATATAAATAATTTTACATGCCCTAATATTCATAAATATATATTTAGCCCGTTTTTATTTTTAACCCCAGATTAACATAAGTAATAATATCTTCCCTCAAACTATTAAAAAAAGGATCTGTAAAAGACCCTTTTGGGGTTTAGTGCTTAGTTTTCATTATTGTAAATAAAAAATTTCATAAGTTTATACTTTTCTATCACGGGTAATTTAAAAGTAAAAAACATTTTTAACCGTCGATTTAAATAATTGATCCATTTTTTTCCACAGATATCCCTTTTGATATAATTCTAAACCTTAAAATTCATAAGTGATACCCCCATTTCCGGGGTTTACTTGTGACCGGCCTCTGGTGGATAAAAGGGGCCCGATCAACCCGGGTTTTCTGTGGCCCTACGTAAACCAACGTAAGGGGAAACCCCAGCCCGGCTGGTCAGGGATGGGTTTAGGTCCCTGTTTCCCGGGCTGCTTGAGACAGGCCCGGGGTTTTATTTTGGTTTAAACCCCCTTAAAGTATGTGGGAGGCAGGTTTAAAAGTCTTGGGCCCTTTACACTTACTGTATTGATCTTAAAAGTTTCAGTGACACCCCTTTCTTTTCATTGGGGGGATGTTTTCACCGGCTGGCCCAGTCTTTTGCTTTCGTTGTGGGTGATTTTCGTTTGCAAATTTGGTTTTTTTTTCCCTCTGGGTTTTTTCCCGGGGTTTTATAAATCATGTAAACTCTTCCCCCCTCCGGTTTTTCCCGGGGAAAAACGGTTTCAGGAAAACCCAAGTGCCCCCCGTAATTTAGGTTTTTTTATCTCCCTTTTTTGCGTGCCCGTGAAGGTTCTCTGTACATTTTTTTAGGTCAGCAATTTCCCCCCGCTATGAGATTTCGGGGAAATTCATCCAAAAGGGAGAAAATTTTTGATAAAATTTTAAAAGAAAGGGACAAGGAAAATAAGGAAAAAAAAAATTTTAAAGAAGAGTTAACAATTAAAAAACAAATAAAGGGGGGTGAGTTTACAAAATTTTTTTTTAAAAAAAGGGAAAAAGTTTTAGTGAGTTTAACAATTAAGGAAGTCTAGAGAAAAAAAGGATTTTCAGTTAAAAATAAAAAAAAATATTAAATGGAGAGTTAAATTTATTGGGGGAAATGAGGGTATTTAAAAATTTTAAATTTTTTAAATAAAACTTTATTTCTTATACAAAAATAAACATTTTAGGAGGGGGAGCCATTTTATTTAAAAAAACAAAACCAAAAATAAAAAAACACCATTTATAAAATAAAATTTTTAAACCATTTATTTTTTATTTTTTCAATTTTTAAAAATTTATTTTAATTTACCTATTAAACATCTTTTTTTAAAACAAAACCCAAAAAACCCAAAATTTTTAAAAATTTTAATCTTTAAAAACCAAAAATTTTTAAATTTTTTCTAAAAATTTTTTAAAATAAAAATATACAAATAACAAACTTTAAAAAATTTTTTTTTTCCATTTTTTTAATAAAACATATAATAACATATTAAACTAAAATCTTTTTTTTTATTTTAAAATTTAAATTTTTTCTTTCATATTTTCATTTTTATTTATTTTAAATAAAAATAAATTTTTTCCCAAAACCAATTAATAAAAAAAAAAATTTTTAAAAAAAACCTTAAAACAAATTTAAATTTACCTTTTTAATTTTTAAATTTTAAAAAAACCCCTTTTTCCAACTATTTTTTAAAAAAAAAAATACACATAAATATTTCCATTCTCTTTCATAATCCTTAAAATTAAAAACCCCCAATTTATAATTTTTATTAAAATCAAAAAAAATTAAAAAAATCAAAAAAAATTTTAATCAAAAAATTTTATAAAAAAAATTTTTTATATAAATTAAAATAAAAAAAAAATTTTTTTCAAAATTTTTAATTCCCTTTTAAAATTAATCAAAAATTATAAAAATTTGTTTCACTTAATTTAAAAAAAATTTTGCCCTTTAGGCAAATTTTTAAATATAGTTTTTTACCAACACTTTTATTTTTTACATTTTATAATTTTTGCACAAAAAGGTTTGGGGCATGGGAGTCATTCCGGGGCAATTGTTTTGGAAATAATGCAGAGAATTCGATTTGGGGAATTAGGGGGGGGCGGGATAAAAAAACTTTTGTCCAGGGAAAGGAAGGGTTGTTGGGGCGGTTCAAAAATGTAGGAAAAAAGGGAGCGAAACGAATGACTTCAAGTGTGTATCAGTCTGTAGGGGAAGGAAGGGGGATGGGGGTCGGCCTGGGAAAAGGGTTTGGAGGGGGGGTAAGGAGGTTTTGGGGGAGGGCTTGGACTTCCAGCAGGCTGCGGAGCTTTTTTTGTTTTGGGTAAAGGGAGACAAATTTTTTTTTTAATATTGCGACTGTTGGAGTTGGCAAATAACATTTATAAGGGGTTGGGAAAAAAACCGGCAGGCCGGACTTGAGTCCTGGAGATAGGGTACAGTCCCCTGCACTCTGAAGAAGGGGTTTTAATGCTGCAGTTTAAAACTTTAGTGAAAAAGCACCCTTCTGGCAAGACGTGATGGAGGAATGATGGGGGGAAAGTTTTTTTTTTTGGGCCCCCCGGTTGGTGGGAATCAGCCAGTGTGATAATAAAAAAAAAAAATAATCCAAATGCTTACAGACTATTTAAAAATGGGCATGGGTTTATGGAGTGGTGATTTTAATTGTGTATTACAAAAAAAGTATTCAGTAGTAAAAAAATTATAATCAAAATATTTATAGCAGAGAGGTAACAATCAGTAAAATTTTGGGGTATTAATACTTTAAACTGATTTAGTGATTTAATTAGTGGGATTTTTGAGTAGTTTTAACTAATTCTATGATTTCGGCTAGGAAATTTTTAAGAAACAGAAGTACAGCCTCTCCTCACTTAAAAACGGAGTTCCGTGTCTAAGGCCACATTGGTAAACGAATTTGTTGCTAAGCAGGGCATACTATACGGTAAGGGGTTTTTTGTCAACCACTTTGATATTTTTAATGTCCCCTTTTCACCATTTAAACTTTTTTTTAGATATTTTTAAATTTTGTACAGTAGTGTACGTATATTGAAATACCAAAATAAGGAAATCGACTTAATATACATTATTTGGTAGCTACTGGTTAGGAGCCCATAAAATCTGATTTTTCAGAAAAACGGTCGTCACTTGAGAAGGGGCCATACTTGGAGATTGTTTTTCTTGGTTGACATGGGTTTGGTTATTTTAGTTTGGGAGACGAGGTGTTTTTTAATTATAGCTCTAAATTGTTTGGCAAACAGGGGACCTTTTTGCTGATTAAATGTTTCCGATCTTGGGGCCCTTTAATGCATTACTTTTTGCTAGGGTCAGGAGACATATTGGATTAAAGGAATTTTGTGCCTGTTTTTTTTGTGCCTTTTCGTTCTTTTGTAGCAAACAGGAAAAAGTTTGAGAGGGGTTTATTTGGAGTTTTACCCCTTGACTGTCGCAACCCCCAAACCCGAGGTGTCTCCCTGGTGTCGAAAATTTAAAAAAAAAAAAAAAAAAAAAAAAAATTAATTTTTTTTATAAAATGTAGAGAATTTTTTTTCCCGTTTGTAAAAACCCAAAAAAAAAAAAACGAAATTTGATGGAAAACTGGGGAAAATTAAATTCCAAAGTTAGCGACCTCGGCGTTTTTTACAAATCCAAATTTCACCCACTTTGAGCCTTTTTGGGCTAAATTTTATTTTTTCCAATTTAACCAAAATATGCTGTTTCTTTAGAACTCCTTTTTTTTCGTGAGACAAGAACGGCCCCTTTTACAATTTCAACACCCCAATAACATGGGTCAGAAATTTGCAATTGGCCAATTTCACGAAATTAAAAATTATGACAATTTCAAAATAAGGCCAAATGAACAATGCAGACCTTTCTGGCTCTAAAATTTTTATTTTCTTTTTCATCGTCACTCCCAGGCCCCTCATATTACTCTTGCTTGGGGGGTTTTAAACCCTCGTTCACACGCGGGGTCTGGGTTCGATTTCCCCGCCAGAGTAGAAACATTGGGGTGTTTTTTTTCCACCGTTGTCTTGTTTCCCCTTTAGTAAAATGGGGGACCTGGGGTGTTTTCATGGTGTGGGTCACATTTCCCGGGACACTGACCTAAGGGAGGCCGGTCACAGACCCCGGGCCGCGGGGGGCGTTGGGCCCCCGGGGGGAAACCCCTAGATAAACTCTCCCGATAAACAAAAAAAAAAAAAGATTTATGTTTTGCAGACTACTGCAATATTGTAATAAATGTATAAAAAAATGTCAACCCATTCATCTGCATTTAGAATGGCATTTGGACATTTTTTGGCAATGACTATTTGTTTACTTTTGAACATCGGCAAAAATCAAACTTTCCCCGGTACTTTGTGTCCCTTTCCAGGTTCTTTTTATAGTAAAATCAATCAAAAACACCTTAAATTTTAAATTTTTTCCCTTCTATCAATAACAAGAAAAAAAGAATACAACATAAAAACTATACAAAATAGACCACAAAAGTCGGGTTTTTTTTAAAAAAAAAGGTCGGAGTTTTTTTTTTTCTTTGCCTGCGTTTCTCCAGGATTTTTTTTTTATGGGGGCACACTGACCACACAGCCCATTCTCTACATGGGGGCCTACCGCTTTCTCCTCTTGATTTGAAGCCCCTAGAATTTATGAAATATTTCGTCAAACCGGACCTCATAAACGTTTTACGGCCCCGGGCAGTCAAAGGGTTTTTTGTTCTTTTACGTAAACCTCATTTAACACGTAGTTACTTTTTCCCAAAAAAAAAAAAATATTAACAAGAAGGGTTTAAATTTTGGGTTTTTTCCGGGCCCCAAAAAAAAAAATAAAATTTTTTTTAATAATTTTAAAAAATAAAAGTGAATTTAATTTAGTTGTTGTTTTTTATGTTGTTTTTTGTTTAAATTAAATAAAAAATTAAAGTTTTTTTTTCCTTTTTGGGTTTTGGTTTTGTATGATTTGGGGGAAAAAAGGAAGAAAAAACTTTTAATAAATTTTGGGTATTGGTTTATGGTTTAAGGAGGGCAAAAAAAAAACCAATATTTTGTTTTTTTTACCCCCAGTACTTTAAAAAATAAGTAATTATTAAAATGTTTAGGGGGCCCGTGTGGGGAAAGTTTTAATTAAGTCAGTCAGTAAAAAGAATCTAAGTGTGAGTTTGTTTGTAAAAATTTTAGAATAGCAGAGTATCACACAAAATAATTTCTCCCATGGCAAAAAGGAATTCATTTAATCATGGCTTTTCTTGTCTAAATTTTTTTCTTCGTTTTCAGACAAAAATTTAAAACTTTCTTTATTCAGGCAGCATTTTTTATCCTCTGGGGAAAAAAATTGCTTGCAGTTTAAGGGGATCTGAAAAAAAATTAAACCCCCCAGGCGTATATCCCCGGGGGGGGTGCCTCAAAAATTTTTCCTTCCCCTTTTTTATGGAAAAAAAAATATCCCAAATTTCCTGTCTAAACAAAACTACCAGACAAAAACCTTTAAAAGACTTGCTGAAATTTTGCCTAAAAGTGAGTGTAATTTTGTATATTAAAATTAAAACTCTTGAAGAGGGGGGGGTTATTTGAGGGCGAACGTTTCCAAAATTTTTTCCCCATTAATGGTTTGAAGTGTTATAAATCCCCACCAAATACCTATTATAAGGGGAGAAAAAAGTTGTTTAAAAATGCCTTGGGTTTCTAGTAGATCTTAGGGTGTAAATTTTTGGAACCTTCCCTTTAGGGGAGGGGTTTATTTCAGGCCCCGAAGGGGGACCAAAAATTTTTCCCCATGTGCCCTTTAATGGGGAGAAACCCCAGCAATATGTAAGGTGGGGTTAAAAGTTTGTTTAAAACCCGTATGTAGATTTTTGCTTATTGAGGGTAGTTTGTTGGGGCCTTCCCTCAAAAGTATTTTTAGCCACATCCTAAAGGTAATGAAAAAAGTTTTTGAGTGGGGCTTTTTGTCCACGAAAAAAAATTTTGCAGGTTTTAGTTCTGGTTTTCCAAACTGGGCTAGGTGGGGTTGTCTGATTGAAAGGGGTGGGGGTCTTTGAGTATTTGCACTTTTCTGTCAAGAATATTGAATGATATGGGAATATACTTTTCTTTTTTTCGGGTTTCCCTACCTTGGAAAAAGTGGTCTGTGAAAAAAGTTTATCTAAGAATGTATTTACCCACCTGCCCTGCAGACCTTTTTTTTTTAACCTTTGCTCCTACCGGAAAGTGAACAAAAAAATTTACACATAAAATCTTTTTTTCAAAAGTGCTTACGGAATGGGAGGTTGTTTAAAGGGAAAGGGGGACAACAAAAACATCCTTATTCACCCCCGTCCATTGTAGGGTCCAAACCGTGATCACTGCTGAAAATAAACCTGGAAATACCATAACCACCCAACTACCTTTTACTCACCAGGGTTGTGAGCTCCAGTTTTAAAGGGGGTTTTTATGTCCTCTTGCTTTTGGTACATTAAAAAGTGATGGAAGGAGAAGAAAATTGGAATGAAGGTGAGGTTTTTTGTGTAGCAGCAGCAGCAGTGATTTTAGTGATCCACGTCATACATATCACCCCCTCAAACTCATATTATCTCTTACTTACATCACTCATTCTTTCCCCTTAATCCCGTGTACATTAAAAACCATTTTTACAGTGTCTCCTGTCAACTATTAATAATCATTAAGACGGTGTGGCATCACAATGTATAAAGAGTCCGCACAATGTATTCATCAAATTTATACAAATCATTTTAATTACAAAAATTTATTCCATTTTCTTTTCAATAAAATTCTACCCCAAGAAGAATTTATGCCTTTTGGGTTTATGTATCACAACTAAATAAATTGCTATAAAAAAAATTTTTTTTGAGATTAAGCCAAAAAACAAAATCGAACAAACTGTAACTGTCAAAAAAAACTAAAAAAAAAAAAAAATTTAAAATAACGTAAATTGTCTTTTCTCCACGATAACATAATTCATAATTTTTTTACCCTCAGAATAATAATTTTAAAAGCCCCAATATTCATAGTATATATTTAGCCCGTATTTTTTTACCCCAGATATACATAAGTAATAATATCTCCCTCGCATAATAAGGATCTGTATGACCCTTTTGGGGTTTTTGTGCTTAGTTTTCATTATTGTAAAAACATACATAAGTGATACTATCTATCACGATAATTTAAAAGTAATACATATAACCGTCGATTAAATAATTGATCCATCTACCACAGATATCAGTGATATATTCTACCTATAACATAAGGATACCCCATTCCGGGGTTTACTTGTGACCGGCCTCTGGGGGATAAGGGCCTGATCAACAGGTTTTCTGTGGCCCTACGTAAAAACCCAAAGTAGAACCACAGCCCGGCTGGTCAGGGATGGGTTTAGGTCCCTGTCCAGGCTGCTTGAGACAGCCCGGGGTCTATTGGTTAAACCCCCTTATGTATGTGGGAGGCAGTTTAAAGTCTTGGGCCCCTGACACTTACTGTATTGATCTTAACGGCAGTGACACCCCTGCTTTTCATTGGGGGGGGGTTCACGCTGCCCAGTCTTTTGCTTTCGTTGTGGGTGATTTTCGTTTCAATTTGGTCTTTCCCTCTGGGGTTTTTCCCGGGGTTTTTAAAAATCATGTATCTCTCCCCCCTGCGTTTTTCCCGGGGAAAAACGTTCAGGAACCCAAGTGCTCCCCCTAATTTAGGTGTTTTATCTCCCTTATGCGTGCCGTGAAGGTTCTCTGTACATTTTCTAGGTCACAATTTCCCCCCGCCA
>NW_026506839.1:45000-48410 GCF_026875155.1 Cherax quadricarinatus | reverse complement strand
GCGTTAGATTAATTTTTACACACGATCCATCCATCCGTCTGTTCGTCAGACTGTAAGAGAGTATCTGCGCGAGTTACCTCGCCTTCTCCCACAGCCTCGTTTAGAACACAGCTCCGTGTAGGTGGAGGCTGCTCAACACACGTTCTCCGCCTCCTGTGGTGTCAGTCCGCGCATGCCAGATCTATCACGTTACATTATTCGAAAGTTCGCAATTTTCACCTGTCCTTTCCAGCAGGAGTTGCACCTTCCCTAATTAGCAGATAACTTGGCAATAACAGTAAAATAATTATCTAAGATAAATGTCGCTTGTCTAACAACAAACAATGCACTTCACTTGCAGTAACTAACACACACAAACACACACACACACACACACACACACACACACACACACACACACACACACACACAAAAAAAAAAAAAAAAAAAAAAAAAAAAAAAAAAATGGGTGGCTCTAGAGGACGGAAAACCAGAGATCTGGTAGACGAACCAGGGAGGAAAGACTGGGAGTTAGAGCTCCAAAAAAGGGAGGAAGAGTGGGGAAGGAAGATAGTAGAGCTTGGTAAGAAAATGGAGGAGCGGATAGCTGAGGAGTGCAGGAAGTGGGAAGTACAGGTCTTAGCAGCAGAAGCTAGGATACAGTGCTTAGAAGAGAAACTGCCAAGCCTGAAACAGATTAGAGAGACAAATGACAATTCAGATGTGACATCAGGCGCAGACAAGGGGACGGTAAGCAACAACGGAGACATGCCGTACGCGAAGGCCTTATCAGACCCACGTGGGGCCAGGGAAAAGACGAGGAGTACACTAAGATCAAATGACAGGTCCGAAGACAATGAAGGTATGCTATATGCAGAGATTCTAACAGCCAACTGCAGTAGCAAGGGACAGCTGGTCATGAAAGACAGTTCACTGAGAATAGAAGTTCCAGATATGACAGGGACTGAAGGTAAGAACATGTCAATGGAAGGAAATAAAATGCCTCAGAGGAAGCAGATGGAGACTCAGTGGGAGGAGGAAAGGGCGAGGTCAGTTTTTGTGTACGGGCTCCAAGAAGCCAAGGGGGACAACTTTGAAGAAATAAAACAGGAGGAGAAAAAAATGATTGAAGGCATCATGAAAACAATAGGTGAGGGCAATATGACCCAGGTGACAAATTTTCAGAGAATTGGGTGGTTTGCGAGTGGAAGGATACGGCCTGTCAAAGTAATTTTCAAGGAAGAATCAGTTCGAACCAGGATTCTGCAAGAGAAAGCAAGACTGAGGGACAAACAGGGGTACCAGAGAGTATACCTCGACCGCGACAGAACACAAGACGAAAGGACTACACTGAAAGAGAGGGTACAGAGACGCAAGGAGGAACGAGAGGCAATGACGAAGATGAGCAGGACCCAGACACAGGAGGAAGGGCAAACACACCCCACAGAATCTCCCACCAAAAGACTCCAACCACGACATTCCCAACGCAACTGAGCAACCTATACTACAACCCACTCACTGTTCCCTCTGCCACCAACCCCCATATCACAAACCTCACCCCAACAGCTGTCCTTATGGGCATTCTGACCCCACCCCCATCATCACAAACCCCACCTACACCACAGCCCCATATAGGCCCCCACCAAGGCTCTCGCTCCCCCAACCCCAATATTCTTGCATGACCACAATGATTGAAAAGAAACTGAAAGTTTGGTACACAAACGCGGATGGAATAACGATTAAACATGAGGAGTGGAACGAAAGAATCAGTGAAAAATCCCCAGACATCATAGCAGTCACAGAAACAAAACTCGCTGAGACAATAACAGACACAATCTTCCCAATGGGATATCAGATCCTGAGGAAAGATAGAAGGAGTAGAGGGGGAGGAGGGGTTGCACTGCTCATAAAACACCGATGGGGATTTGAGGAAATGGAAGGCATGGACATGATTGGAGAAAGAGACTACATTGTAGGTACAATTCTGTCCGGAGAACATAAAGTAGTCATTGGAGTGATGTATAACCCACCACAGAACTGCAGGAGGCCAATAGAGGAGTACGAAGAAAACAACAGGGTGATGGTGGACACACTGGCTGAGGTGGCAAGAAGAGCTCACTCGAGCAGAGCAAAGTTACTGGTAATGGGCGATTTCAACCACAGGGAGATCGACTGGGAAAACCTGGAGCCACATGGGGGTCCCGAAACATGGAGAGCCAAGATGATGGATGTGGTACTTGAAAACCTCATGCATCAACATGTCAGGGACACAACCAGAGAGAGAGGGGAGGATGAGCCAGCAAGACTGGATCTTGTGTTCACCCTGAGCAGTTCAGACATTAAGGACATCACTTACGAGAGGCCCCATGGAGCTAGCGATCATGTGGTTCTGAGTTTTGATTATATAGTAGAGTTACAAGTGGAGAAGGTAACAGGAACTGAAGGGGTCAGGCCAAACTATAAAAGGGGTGACTACACAGGTATGAGAAACTTCCTGCAGGAGGTTCAGTGGGACAGAGAAATGGTAGGAAAATCAGTAAACGAGATGATGGAATATGTGGCAACAAAGTGCAAGGAGGCAGAGGAAAGTTTTGTTCCCAAGGGAAACAGAAATAACAGGAAGACCAAAACGAGTCCTTGGTTTACCCGAAGGTGTAGGGAGGCAAAAACTAAGTGCAACAGAGAATGGAAAAGGTACAGGAGGCATAGGACCCAGGAAAACAAGAAGATTAGTAGAAGAGCCAGAAACGAGTATGCACAGATAAGGAGGGAGGCCCAGCGACAGTATGAAAACGACATAGCATCAAAAGTCAAATCTAACCCGAAACTGCTGTATAGCCACATTAGGAGGAAGACAACAGTCAAGGACCAGGTGATAAGGCTGAGGAAAGAAGGTGGAGAACTCACAAGAAACGATCAAGAGGTATGTGAGGAGCTCAACACGAGATTTAAGGAAGTATTTACAGTAGAGTCAGGAAGGACTCTGGGGGGACAGACCAGATGGGGACACCAGCAAGGAATACACCAACAAGTGCTGGACGACATACGTACAGATGAGGAGGAGGTGAAGAAACTGCTAAGGGACATCGATACCTCAAAGGCAATGGCACCGGACAACATCTCCCCGTGGGTCCTTAGAGAGGGAGCAGATATGTTGTGCGTGCCACTTACCACAATCTTCAACACGTCCCTGGAAACTGGGCAACTACCTGAGGTATGGAAGACGGCAAATGTAGTTCCCATTTTTAAAAAAGGAGACAGAAAAGAGGCACTAAACTATAGACCTGTGTCATTGACGTGTATAGTATGCAAAATTATGGAGAAGATTATCAGGAGGAGAGTGGTGGAGCACCTGGAACGGAACAAGAGTATAAATGCCAACCAGCACGGATTCATGGAAGGCAAATCCTGTGTCACAAACCTTCTGGAGT
>NW_026506839.1:35000-40000 GCF_026875155.1 Cherax quadricarinatus | reverse complement strand
AACCCCCCAATTTGTATTAAAAGGGAAGTATTTTTATACTCAATTTGTATTAAAGGGAATTTTTCTTATAAATGAATTAGTATTAAGGGGAAGTATTCTTATACTCCCCTTTAGTAATTTAAAGGGAAATATTCTTATACCCCTAATTAGTAAATTAAAAAGGGAAGTATTCTTATACTGCAATTAGTATTAAAGGTAAGAAACTTTTTTACTCCCAAATTTGTAATAAAGGAAAATTTCTTATACCCCCAATTAGTATTAAAGGTAAGTATTTTTATACTTTTAATTTGTTTAAAGGGGAAAAATTTCTATACTCCCAAAAAAATATTAAAGGGGAAGTATTTTAATTTCTCCAATTAGTATTAAAAGTAAGTTTTTCCTATACCCCCAATTAGTATTAAAAGGGAAATAAAAATTATACTCCAATTAGTATTAAAGGTAATATTCTTTACCCAAATTTTATTAAAGGGGAAGTATTTTTTTATACTCTAACTAGTAAATTAAAAAGGGAAGTATTTTTTATACTCCAATTAGTATTAAAGGTAAGTATTTTTATACCCAATTAGTATTTAAAAGGGAAAATAATTTTTATACTCCCAATTTAGTTTAAAAGGGAAGTATTCTTATCTCCAATTAGTTTTAAGGGGGTAAGTATTCTTAACTTTTAACTAGTATTAAAGGTAAGTATTCTTATACTCCAATTTGTATTAAAAAGGGAAATATTCTTTACCCAATTGTATTAAAGGTAAGTATTCTTAAACTCCAATTAGTGTTAAAAGGGAAGTTTTTCTTATACTCCAAATTAAATATTAAAGGTAAGTATTTTTATACTCCAATTAGTATTAAAGGAAGTAATTTTTAAAACTCCAATTAGTATTTAAAGGGAAGTTTTCTTATACTCCAAAATTTGTAAAAAGGTAAGTATTCTTATACTCTAATTAGTATTAAAGGGAAAATATTCTTATACTCCCCAAATTTGTATTAAAAGGGAAGTTTTTTTCTTTACTCCAATTAGTGGGTTTTTTTAAAATAAATTTTCTTATACTCCAATTAGATTAAGGTTTAAATAAATTTTTATACTTTTTAAAAGTATTAAAGGTAAAATATTCTTTTACTCTAATTAGTATTAAAGGTAAATATTTTTTACTTTAAATTTTGTATTAAAGGTAAGGGATTCTTATACTTTTAAATTTTGTAAATTTAAAGGTTTAAATATTCTTTTACTCCAATTAGTATTAAAGGTAAAAAAAAAAAAAATTTTTTAAAATTTCCCAAATTTGTATTAAAGGTAAGTATTCTTATACTCCAAATTAGTATTAAAGGTAAATTTTTCTCATACCCCAATTAGATTAAAAAGGGAAGTATCTTATACAAAAAATTATATTAAAAGGTTTTAAATATTCTTTTTACTCCAATTTTTGTATTTAAAAGGGAAGTATTCTTATTTCTCCCAATTTGTATTAAAGGTAAGTATTCTTTTACTCCAATTAGTATTGAAAGGGAAGTATTCTTATCTCCCAAATTTGTATTAAAGGTAAGGATTCTTATTTCCCCTAACTAGTATTAAAGGTAAGTTTCTTATCTCCAATTAGTATTAAAGGTAAGTATTTTTATACTCCAATTAGTATTTTAAAAGGGAAATATTCTTTAAAATCCAATTAGTGTTTAAAGGGAAGTAATTTATACTCCCCAAATTTGTATTAAAGGTTTGTATTTTTAAAACTCCAAATTTGTATTAAAGGTAAGTATTCTTAACAAAAATTAGTATTAAAGGTAAGTATTCCCTTTTGCTCCAAATTTGTTTAAAGTTAAAATATTCTTATACTCCAAATTTGTATTAAAAAGGGAAGATTTTTTATACTTTCCAAATTTTATTGAAGGTAAGTTTTCTATACTCCCAATTTTATTAAAGGTAAGTATTTTATACTTTTTTAGTGTTAATGGAAATATTCTTATACCCAATTTTTATTAAAGGTAAGTATTCTTATACTCCAAATTTGTATTAAAGGTAAGTATTCTTATAAAAACAAATTTGATTTAAAAGGGAAAATATTCTTATGCTCCCCAAATTGTATTAAAAGATAAATATTCCTTTTTTTCCCCCAATTTTGGGATTAAAGGTAAGTATTTTTTATACTCCAATTAGGGATGAAGGTAATATTCTTATACTCCAATTAGTATTGAAGGGGAAGTATTCTTATACCCCCAATTATATTTAAAAGGTTTTATTCTTATACTCCCCGTTATTATTAAAGGAAGTATTTTTATACTCCAATTTGTATTGAAAGGGAAGTATTCTCTTTCTCCAAATTTGTTTAAAGGTAGTATTTTTTATCTCCCAAATTTGTATTAAAGGTAATATTCTTATACTTCCCAAATTTGTATTAAAGGTAAGTATTCCCTTTTACTTCCCCAAATTTGTATTAAAAATAAGTATTCTTATACTCCAATTAGTAATAAAGGTAAAATATTCTTATACCCAAATTGTATTAAAAGGGAATTTTTCTTAAAACTCCAATTAGTATTAAAGGAAGGGATTCTCATACTCCAAATTTGTATTAAAGGTAAGAAATTTTTTATACTCCAAAATTTGGGATTAAAAAGGAAAATATTCTTAAAAATCCCCCAAATTTGTATTAAAAAGGGAAAATATTTCTTATACTCCAATTTGTACAAAGGTAAGTATTTTTATACTCCCAAATTTGCTTAAAGGTAAGTTTTCTTATACTCCAAATTTGTAAATTTAAAAGGGAAAATTTTAATACTTTCCCAAAAAGTATTAAAGGTAAGTTTTTTCCCCCATACTCCCAAATTTGTTTTAAAGGTAAGTATTCTTTAAAAACCAATTGTTTAAAGGTTTAAATATTTTTTACCCAATTAGTATTAAAAGGGAAGTATTCTTATACTCCAATTTTGTATTAAAGGGGAAGTATTCTTTTCCCCCAATTAGTATTAAAAAGGAAGTATTCTTATACCCTTTTTTGTGCTAAAGGGTAAGTATTTTATACTCCCCGTTTGTTTTTAAAGGTAAGTTTTTTATATCCAAAAAGTATTAAAAAGGGAAGTATTCCCTTTTACTCCAATTAGTATTAAAGGTAAAATATTCTTATACTCCAATTAGTATTAAAGGGAAAAAAAACTTATTTCTCCAATTTGGGAATTTAAAAGGGAAGTTTTTCTTAAAACTCCAATTATTTTTAAAGGTAAGTATTCTTATATCCAATTAGTATTAAAGGGAAGTAATTTTTTTTACCCCCCAATTAGTAAATTTAAAGGGGAAGTATTCTTAACTCCCAAATTTGTATTAAAGGGTTTAAATATTTTATACTCCCAAATTTGTTTTAAAGGTAAGTATTCTTTTACTCCAATTAGTATTAAAGGTAAAATATTTTTTACACCCAAATTTGTTTTTTAAAGGAAAATATTCTTTACTCCCCTTATGTAAAGGTAAGTATTCTTATACTCCAGGGAGTATTAAAAAGGGAAGTTTTTTTATACTCCAATTAGTATTAAAGGGGAAGT
This sequence comes from Cherax quadricarinatus, assembly GCF_026875155.1. Lineage (NCBI taxonomy): Eukaryota > Metazoa > Arthropoda > Malacostraca > Decapoda > Parastacidae > Cherax > Cherax quadricarinatus. The sequence goes on along the minus strand of NW_026506839.1, from coordinate 36,478 downwards.
AAATTTTATACTCCAAATTTGTATTAAAGGGAAGTATTCTTATACTCCAATTATTAAATTTAAAGGGAAGTATTATTATCCCCCAATTAGTATTAAAGGAAGTATTCCCTTTTACTCCAATTAGTATTTTAAAAGGGAAGTTTTTCTTATACTCCCAAATTTGTATTTTAAAAGGGAAATATTCCCTTTTACTCCAATTAGTATTAAAGGGGAAATATTCTTTTAACTCCAAATTTGTTTTAAAGGTAAGTATTCTTTTACTCCAATTAGGGAAAAAAGGTAAGTATTCTTTTACTCCAATTAGTATTAAAGGAAAGTATTCTTTTACTCCAATTAGGAAATTAAAGGTAAGTATTTTTATAAATCCCAAATTTGTATTAAAGGGAAGCAATTTTTATACTCCAATTAGTATTAAAGGTAAGTTTCTTATACTCCAATTAGTAATAAAGGTAAGTATTCTTATACTCCAATTAGTATTAAAAGGGAAGTATTTTTATACTCCCAAATTTGTATTTAAAAGGGAAGTATTTTTTATACTCCAAATTTGTAAAAAAAGGTAAGTATTTTTATACCCAATTTGGAATTAAAAGGGAAATATTCTTTACTCCCAAAAAGTATTAAAGGTAAAATATTCTTATACTCTAATTATATTAAAGGTAAAATATTTTATACTCCAATTTGTATTAAAAGGGAAGAAATTTTTAAAATTTCAATTAGTATTAAGGTAAGTAATTTTTTTATACTGCAATTGTATTAAAAAAAGTTAAACTTTTAAAAAACAATTAGTATTGAAGGGAAGTATTCTTAAAACTCCAATTATTTTTAAAAAGGAAAATATTCTTATACTCCAAATTTGTAAAAGAAGGTAAGTATTCTTATAATCCAATTGTATTTAAAAGGGAAACAATTTTTATACGCAAAATTTGTATTGAAAAGGGAAGTATTCTTATGCTCCAATTAGTATTAAAATTTAAATATTCTTATACTCTAATTATATTAAGGTAAGTATTCTTATACTGCAATTATTATTGAAGGTAAAATATTCTTATACTCCAATTAGTATTTAAAGGGAAGTATTCTTATACTCTAATTAGTATTAAGGTAAGTATTTTTACGGGAATTAGTATTAAAAAGGGAAGTTTTTTCTTATACTTCAATTAGTATTAAAAAGGGAAGTAAAACTTATACTTCCCCCAAATTTGTATTAAAAGGGAAGTTTTCCCTTTTACTCCCCAAATTTGTATTTTAAAAGGGAAGTTTTTTATACTCTAATTAGTATTAAAGGGAAGTATTTTTTTATACTCCAATTAGTATTAAAGGGAAGTTTTTCTTATTCTCCAATTAGTATTAAAAGTAAGTATTCCTAAACTCCCCAAATTTGTATTTTAAGGGAAGTATTTATACTCTAATTTGTATTAAAGGGGAAGTATCTTTTTACCTAATTAGTATTAAAGGTAAAATAAATTTTTATACTCCAA
>NW_026506839.1:10000-30000 GCF_026875155.1 Cherax quadricarinatus | reverse complement strand
ACTAACACTGCACGGAATTCTTCCAAATTAATTCTCTTCCAGTGTAGTACTTTATGGAGACACCTCTTCACTGTGCCTATCAGTCTTTCGTACAGCCCCCCCTGCCAAGGGGCTCTAGGAGTAATAAATTTCCAGGTGCACCCTCGCTGGGTTAACAGAGATTGAACATCGTTACTATTATTTAATTCTATCAAGTGTTGAGCACCTGCTACAAAATTTTTGGCATTATCCGAAATCATCAACCTCGGACAGGATCTCGAAGCTGCAAATTTTCGAAACAGCTGTATAAACTGTTCTGCAGACAAGTCCTGTGCCACTTCTAAATGAACTGCCCTAGTAGCAGTACAGGTGAACAAACAAACATACACTTTCAGTGGAACACCATTTGACGTACCTGCTAAAATTATTGGACCACTATAGTCTACACCTGTTACATCAAATGGTTTCACTAATTGTACACGCTCCTTTGGCACTGGTGGAGGACCTGGGTACATATAGGATCTGGCATCCACACGGCGACATATTACACAAGATTTAATCACCCTTTTTACACTTTGCCGTCTTGTGGAATCCAGAAAGTTTCCCTAATACAATTTAAGGTATCTTGTACCCCACCATGCATTACATTTTTATGGGCATTTAGAATAATCAAATTTGTTAGATGATGAGTTTTGGGCAGTAAGATAGGGTATTTAGCATAATCATCCAATTCAGCATTTTGCACCCTACCTCTGTGCCTAATTACATTGTTCTCTAAATACAGCCCCAATTTCTCTGTTATGGAACCTTTCACAATTTTTCTTTCCATCATCAATTTAATCTCATTTCCATAGATTTCCTCCTGTACCCTCTTTATCCAATATTCAAGAGGATGTGAAAACTTATATGAGATACTCATCTTGTTTAGAAATTTAAACACCAACTTAGTTACACTGATTAGTTTGGGTAAAGAAGAATATCTATTTATATCAATGGCTAAGGGAGGACAAACTATTGGAGCGGTGGTCACAGTAATTTCAACAAAAAGCAATATACGCCTTTTGTACAGGCCCAATTAGCTTTATTTACCAACCAGCTCGGTCCTTTAAACCATGATACAGCATTTACAAATTTAGCATAATGGTAACCTCGAGACAAGAAATCAGCTGGATTCTCCTCACAGGTATATGATTAAATGTTAACATATGCTGACCCAAACTATTATACTTCTCTTGCATCTGATTAATTTCAGCGACTCTGTTTTGTACGTATACAATTTTACTGTTTCCATTATGAATCCATTGTAAGGATACCTCATTATCAGACCAAATTACAGTGTCGCTAATATTTATCTTCTGCAACTTATTTCTTATATAATTAGCTAATTTGACACCTACATAAATGGCTGTTAATTCCAATTGAGGCAAGGTATGTGATTTAAATGGAGACACTTTAGCCTTAGACATAACAAGAGAAATACACTATTACATGAAGGTAAGCAAACTGCTCCATATGCCAATTTTGAAGCATCACAAAAAATGTGGAGTACATTTTTCCCATTTGGATTGGCCACCTGGTGTGGGAACTCCAACATTGGAATTTTCTCATAATCACCAATTAATTCATTCCACCTGTTAATGAATTCCTCAGGTAGAATTTCATCCCAAGCACATTTAAGTTTCCATGCTTCCTGTATTAATAATTTCCCTCTTATAGTAAGGGGTGACACTAAACCTAGTGGATCAAAACATTTGGAAACTTCAGAAAGCAAAACTCTCTTAGTTAATTTATTGGGCATACTGTAATTAATAGATTTTAACATTAACAAATCTCTCTCAGTATCCCAAGTTAAACCCAATACATTACTACATTTTGGCACTTCATCTCCAGGGTAATCTTTACTTATTTTGTCCTTTAATTTGGCCGAATTACTATTCCATTCCCTCATAGGCATATTTGCACTTTGCATTATTTTATTAGCCTCTCCGTAAGTCATTAACAGTTCCTCTTCAGTTGACGTCACACCCAGGAAATTGTCCACATAAAATTATTTGTTCATTACTTTACTCAATGGACTTTCCACACGTTTAAGGTGTGCATTTATCGTCGCTTGAAGTAGGAACGGACTGGATTGTACACCAAATATACGCTCCTAAAGCGAAAGGTTTTCAGAGGGCTAAGTGGGTCAATAGGATTCTCAGGCCATAAGAATCGGGTACAATCCCGGTCAACCTCTTGTAAACCCACTCTTAGGAAAGCTTTACGTATGTCAGCCGTAAAGGCATAAGGCTTCACTCTGAAATTTAATAAGATATCTCCTAATTTTTCCGTCAACGACGGACCCGTCATCAGTCATTTAAACTAGGTACATTTTTGTTACTCCTGGCACTACAATTAAACACAATTCTCAGAGGAGTGGTCTTAGAATCCTTCTTCACTCCATGATGTGGCAAATAGTGACCATAAATTTTGGCTTGCTCAGGAGGTACCTCTTCTATAAATTTATTAATTAACTGCTCAGCAATTATATCATTATAGGCAGTTAACAATTCTGGTGTCTTACTCAGTTCGCGGAGCTGAGCCTTTAATTGTCCATATGCCATTCTGTAATTAGTGGGCAATTCTGGTTGGTTTAGTCTCCAAGGAAGTCGCACCCAGTATTGTCCAGATTCAAATTTTACATCTCTCAGGTATTGTTCCTGAGTAAAAGAATCGTTGACTTTCTTCATTTACATTTATTCCATTGCTGTCTAATTCCCACAATTTATGCACTGGCTCAACACCATCCTCTATGGAAGAATTATACTGGGGCACGATTTCATGAGTAAGACACACAGTTATGGTATTTGTAGTTTCCTCTAGTCATGAATTATTATTACGAGAAATCCTACCATACATTACATGGCCTCCTGCAGTCTTCAAAAGGGTGACACCACATTTCTTTACCATACCCTTTGCAAAGGAGGCATAATAGTCATTACCTATCAAAATATTTATTGGGCCTACAGAATCATCACTTACCCCAGAAGGTGCTAAATTTACATTATGTGAAAGTCTTTCTGTAGCTTTACTAAGCCCTACTGTAGATATTTTCTCCGGAAGTCTATCTACATTTACGGCATTAACACTTTTTTCTCATTGCCCAACCTGACAGTTACATAAACAGTGTCATACAATTGAGACCTTTTATCCGTGAGAAAACCAGATAATTTTAAAGTTGTGGGATCTCCCATCTGTACTTTCATACCATCAAGACATTTACGTTTTATGAAAGTACGCTGGGATCCCTGGTCCAAAAATGCAGTTACATTTTTTGATTTATGCCTTTTATCATCAATTTTTACCTGTAACACAGGTAAGGCTACTTCAGCAAAACCATCATTATTAACATTAGCAGCAACTTTTACATCAGCTACTGTTGTGTCAGGATTGTCAACATTATCATTATTATCAACATTATCATATAGACCTTTACACATGACTATATGGTGTCTTCCTTTGTGACGTTGATAACAGAAGTTTAATTTGGCATAACAATCCTTTATATTGTGATTACCCAAACACCTGATACATCTGTCAAGTTCCTCCAATCTTTCAACTTTATCATTCCATGAATTGTATGCATTGCAATTCTTAGAAAAATGAGTACCCTTGCAGAAGAGGCAATCTCTCTTTTCTTTGACTGGTTTCTTATTAACTGGGCTACTCTTAGAAGGGTACTTATTCTTCTTACCTTGTGGAGAATCATTATTTCTGATTCCTGCTACTTGATATGCATCTATGCAACTCTTTTTAGGAAATGAAATCTGATTATTACCATTGGGATAATTTTTCTCTTTGTGAAACTTGACAGATACCTCAGAGTTATTATGTGTTGCATCTTTAAAATGAGTTAGTTGGCTGGTCTGCAACTGAACAATTAATTCTTGTAGACCTAGTCTTATTTCCTCCAGACCAAAATAACCTTTGTGATATTTGTTCGAGAGCCATTCAAGAGTTTTATAGCTTAATTTATTCTGGACAATGGCACTCAATAACTAGTCTGATTCCTTCAGATTATATTTATTACTTAAAGTTTTGAGAGTGCTCTCCAGTTTAACTCTAAACTGCTGTAAATCTTTGTAAGTGTGATCTGGAGATTTTAAATTAACAATGATATTCACTAGATCCAACCTACTTTGTTCTATATTACAATAAGTGACTTTCAACAAGTCAACTGCTTCCTTGTAAGAGTCATCTACATTAGGAAAGGCTTGTATGAGTATGTGAGCATCTCCTCTTACCTGTCCTTTGAGGTAAAATAATTTAGTTACACAGGCTAGGTCACTCCTGTCATGCGCAGCTGCTTTAAAAATTGACTAAAATTCCTCCCTGTTTTCTCCAGGATTAAATACAGGTAAACATAATTCTGGGAGTTTTGGCAAAGACATATTATTTGTTGGAGCAGACTGATTAACTGGGTGGTTTACACATTTTAATTTATTCAAGGCCTGACTTTTACAGGAAAGAATCTTTTCCTCCAATTCATAATACTGATTAATTATGAGATCTACTTCAGTCTCATCTACACAGTTTACTAATAAATCTCCTTCATATTTGTTGTAATATAATTTGTATGAATCATATCTATTACCCAAAGCATCTAAATACAATTTTAAATCATCAGTATTCACAATTTCTTGATTCATTAATTCCAAACATTTATTATATGCTTTTGTTACGTGACCCTTTCTAGCTTGCAGTGATACTTTCTTTGCTCTATATTCCATATGTTTGTCTTCTATATTAATTTCCTCATTTTCAGCCATGATGCAATGTATTAAATTCAACTTAATAACACTGATTATGTACTAAATTATACACTTTATAAAGGTAAATAGTACAACTTACCTTTAAATAAATTCTAGCTACTTGAGCTTAGCAATTACATGTAAAAAATTGTAATATAAATTTTAAATGTACATTAATACAAACTTGGCTCATCAAAATTAATATTATACAAATTAATAAATCCTTGCCAGAATCTGGCATAGCAAAATTAATATTATACACAATATAATCTTTAGCCACACTTGTCTTATCAATTACACATACACTGATATAAATCTTAGCCAGAATTGTCTATTAAATTAATAAGGTAATAATTATAATCCACCACACATTAAGTAAATTTGTGAATTCAACATCCACCTCCTTCTGTTATTTCACATATAATTATTAATTAACTAATTAATGACTTCACTAATTACCTCCGGTTCAAGAAGGAACAACGGGCAAATTAAATGTGGAATATTGCATTTATCTGAATGTATCATTATGTACATAACAGTAAATGAACAAAGATAATTATTATTTATCAGTTAGACAAATAGGAATCTGGGACACCTAGGTCGCAAAAAATGTCCCCCTTTGATACCTACCACTGTCATATCCACAAGTTGCTCTGGACCTTTTAATTATAAATAAAAGATACATCACCAGGAATTCTGGTAAATATATAAATTTGTGGACTGTATATTAAAAGTAAAAAATGATTATATATATATATATATATATATAATATATATATATATATATATATATATATATATATATATATATATATATATATATATATTATATATATACGTATATATATATATATATATATTATATATATATATATATATATATTATATATATATATATATATATTATATATATATATATATATATTTATAATATATGTCGTGCCGAATAGCAGAACTCGCGATCTTGGCTTAAATAGCAACGCTCATCTTGCCATATAGGACAAGCGAAAATTTGCGTATGCAAATATTTCGCCAAAATCATTCTGAATCTAACGAAAAAAAATATATTTCACTGTGTTTGTTTAGTATTAAATTATTGTAAACAAATCTAAAATATATTTAGTTGAGTTAGGCTAAAATAAATTGTTCTTGTTATAATATATATATATATATATATAATATATATATATATATATATTTATATATATATATATATTATATATATATATATATATATTATTTTTTTTTATTATCACTCTGGCCGATTCCCACCAAGGCAGGGTGGCCCGAAAAAGAAAAACTTTCACCATCATTCACTCCATCACTGTCTTGCCAGAAGGGTGCTTTACACTACAGTTTTTAAACTGCAACATTAACACCCCTCCTTCAGAGTGCAGGCACTGTACTTCCCATCTCCAGGACTCAAGTCCGGCCTGCCGGTTTCCCTGAACCCCTTCATAAATGTTACTTTGCTCACACTCCAACAGCACGTCAAGTATTAAAAACCATTCTTCTCCATTCACTCCTATCAAACACGCTCACGCACGCCTGTTGGATGTCCAATCCCCTCGCACACAAAACATCCTTTACCCCCTCCCTCCAACCTTTCCTAGGCCGACCCCTACCCCGCCTTCCTTCCACTACAGACTGATTTCACTCTTGAAGTCATTCTGTTTCGCTCCATTCTCTCTACATGTCCGAACCACCTCAACAACCCTTCCTCAGCCCTCTGGACAACAGTTTTGGTAATCCCAAACCTCCTCCTAACTTCCAAACTACGAATTCTCTGCATTATATTCACACCACACATTGCCCTCAAACATGACATCTCCACTGCCTCCAGCCTTCTCCTCGCTGCAACATTTATCACCCATGCTTCACACCCATATAAGAGTGTTGGTAAAACCAATCTCATACATTCCCCTCTTTGCCTCCAAGGACAAAGTTCTTTGTCTCCACAGACTCCTAAGTGCACCACTCACCCTTTTCCCCTCATCAATTCTATGATTCACCTCATCCTTCATAGACCCACCTGCTGACACGTCCACTCCCAAATATCTGAATACATTCACCTCCTCCATACTCTCTCCCTCCAATCTGATATCCAATCTTTCATCACCTAATATTTTTGTTATCCTCATAACCTTACTCTTTCCTGTATTCACTTTTAATTTTCTTCTTTTGCACACCCTACCAAATTCATCCACCAATCTCTGCAACTTCTCTTCAGAATCTCCCAAGAGCACAGTGTCATCAGCAAAGAGCAACTGTGACAACTCCCACTTTATGTGTGATTCTTTATCTTTTAACTCCACGCCTCTTTTCAAGACCCTCGCATTTACTTCTCTTACAACCCCATCTATAAATATATTAAACAACCACGGTGACATCACACATCCTTGTCTAAGGTCTACTTTTACTGGGAAATAATTTCCCTCTTTCCTATGTACTCTAACTTGAGCCTCACTATCCTCGTAAAAACTCTTCACTGCTTTCAGTAACCTACCTCCTACACCATACACCTGCAACATCTGCCACATTGCCCCCTATCCAAACTGTCATACGCCTTTTCCAAATCCATAAATGTCACAAAGACCTCTTTAGCCTTATCTAAATACTGTTCACTTATATGTTTCACTGTAAACACCTGGTCCACACACCCCCTACCTTTCCTAAAGCCTCCTTGTTTATCTGCTATCCTATTCTCAGTCTTACTTTTAATTCTTTCAATAATAACTCTACCATACACTTTACCAGGTATACTCAACAGACTTATCCCCCTATAATTTTTACACTCTCTTTTGTCCCCTTTGTCTTTATACAAAGGAACTATGCATGCTCTCTGCCAATCCCTAGGTACCTTACCCTCTTCCATACATTTATTAAATAATTGCACCAACCACTCCAAAACTATATCCCCATCTGCTTTTAACATTTCTATCTTTATCCATCAATCCGGCTGCCTTACCCCCTTTAATTTTACCTACTGCCTCACGAACTTCCCCCACACTCACAACTGGCTCTTCCTCACTCCTACAAGATGTTATTCCTCCTTGCCCTATACACGAAATCACAGCTTCCCTATCTTCATCAACATTTAACAATTCCTCAAAATATTCCCTCCATCTTCCCAATACCTCTAACTCTCCATTTAATAACTCTCCTCTCCTATTTTTAACTGACAAATCCATTTGTTCTCTAGGCTTCCTTAACTTGTTAGTCTCACTCCAAAACTTTTTCTTATTTTCAACAAAATTTGTTGATAACATCTCACCCACTCTCTCATTTGCTCTCTTTTTACATTGCTTCACCACTCTCTTAACCTCTCTCTTTTTCTCCATATACTCTTCCCTCCTTGCATCACTTCTTCTTTGTAAAAACTTCTCATATGCTAACTTTTTCTCCCTTACTACTCTCCTTACATCATCATTCCACCAATCGCTCCTCTTCCCTCCCCCACCCCACTTTCCTGTAACCACAAACTTCTGCTGAACACTCTAACACTACATTTTTAAACCTACCCCATACCTCTTCGACCCCATTGCCTATGCTCTCATTAGCCCATCTATCCTCCAATAGCTGTTTATATCATTCCCTAACTGCCTCCTCTTTTAGTTTATAAACCTTCACCTCTCTCTTCCCTGATGCTTCTATTCTTCTTGTATCCCATCTACCTTTTACTCTCAGTGTAGCTACAACTAGAAAGTGATCTGATATATCTGTGGCCTCTCTATAAACATGTACATCCTGAAGTCTACTCAACAGTCTTTTATCTACCAATACATAATCCAACAAACTACTGTCATTTCGCCCTACATCATATCTTGTATACTTATTTATCCTCTTTTTCTTAAAATATGTATTACCTATAACTACCTATTATCATTTACCTATTATCATTTACACCTGGCACCCCAAACTTACCTACCACACCCTCTCTAAAAGTTTCTCCTACTTTAGCATTCAGGTCCCCTACCACAATTACTCTCTCACTTGGTTCAAAGGCTCCTATACATTCACTTAACATCTCCCAAAATCTCTCTGTCTCCTCTGCATTCCTCTCTTCTCCAGGTGCATACACGCTTATTATGACCCACTTCTCGCATCCAACCTTTACTTTAATCCACATAATTCTTGCATTTACACATTCATATTCTCTTTTCTCCTTCCATAACTGATCATTCAACATTACTGCTACCCCTTCCTTTGCTCTAACTCTCTCAGATACTCCAGATTTAATCCCATTTATTTCCCCCCACCGAAACTCCCCTACCCCCTTCAGCTTTGTTTCGCTTAGGGCCAGGACATCCAACTTCTTTTCATTCATAACATCAGCAATCATCTGTTTCTTGTCATCCGCACTACATCCACGCACATTCAAGCATCCCAGTTTTATAAAGTTTTTCTTCTTCTCTTTTTAAGTAAATGTCGACAGGAGAAGGGGTTACTAGCCCATTGCTCCCGGCATTTTAGTCGCCTCATACGACACGCATGGCTTACGGAGGAAAGATTCTTTTCCACTTCCCTATGGACAATAGAAGAAATAAAGAAGAACAAGAGCTATGTAGACAAAGGAGAAAAACCTAGATGTATGTATATATATATGCATGTGCATGTCTGTGAAGTGTGACCAAAGTGTAAGTTGGAGTAGCAAGATATCCCTGTTATCTAGCGTGTTTATGAGACAGAAAAAGACACCAGCAATCCTACCATCATGCAAAACAGTTACAGGTTTCTGTTTCACAGTCATCTGGCAGGACGGTAGTACTTCCCTGGGTGGTTGCTGTCTACCAACCTACTATATATATATATATATATATATATATATATATATATATTATATATATATATATATATATATATTATATATATATATATTATATACATATATATATATACAAACACTGATCTCTGGCTGAAGGAGACTCGAACCTACGAACCTTAGAACAAGGTACGCAGTGCTTTACCAATCTACCCACACTGGACAATACCTTGGCGTGTAGCTTGCGCTACACGTTTGATCCAATGCAGCCAGCTTTCAGGGAAAAGGTTTTATAGCTTTTCATCTCATCCCCTGCATGCATCAGCCTTACTAGAGATTTGAACAATGCAAGGAATTTGTGTGAGTAGATCGGTAAAGCACTGCGTACCTTGTCCTAAGGTTCGTAGGTTCGAGTCTCCTTCAGCCAGAGATCAGTGTTTGTATATATATATTATATTATATATATATATATATATATAATATATATATATATATATATATATATATATATATATATATATATATAATATATATAACAGAAGGAGAATATATCTTAATCATAACACTCACCAATTTGACTAGAGATTAACGTGTCATGTACAGGACCCCCTCGTTTGCCTACATTTATGAAAAATTTACTGGCCAGAATTTAAACATAAATTAGACAGCTTATCTGAGGTTCCTGGACTTGACCTGTCCTGTCGCCTGATACTCAAATTATGCAGGAATACACATCCAACAATTTAGGCTCCTATTTGAGAGGTGTCAGCCCAAATTTAACCTCTAGAGCACGAAAAATTCTTCCCATTACTAATGTCTGTTACTCAATTCAAAACCAAAAATGGCGACTGTCTTCTGCGCAGATGCAGGCTTTCCGTTTTCTATGACATAAATATTATTAAATATAGTATGGCCATCTATTTACATATAACTACTGTATTTCTGGAAAATATATGCAGTATTTTCCACAGTATCAACAAAAATGTTAAATCACACCAAGATAACTACAAGTTACACTGTTTAACTACTAGTTACACTGACATGTTACAAAGACAAGATACACTGGTCATTACACTGTTAACTACAAGTTATCTCTAAGAATGTACAGGTTATCTCAAGTTAACTACAAGTTGCTGTTTACTACGTTATCTCTAACAAAGTACAAGTTTTCCGAAGTTAATTACAAGTCGCTGTTTACTATAAGTCTCACTGGTAAGTAACATTTAAATAAAAAAATATAATTGGGAAGCACAAATTATGTTGGTAAGCACGAGTTACTCACACACATTGGGATACATATCTTTAATAAATTGACTAAAAATCTGACATATGTAGTCCATACTAATTTCCATTGTTGTGTTGTACTATCTATGTAAATTGTATAGATAATATTGTCTGTTAACTAATTGATTTTCAAAGCTCTCAGATATATTGTTTTCCATAATATTATACACAAGATCGTCACACCATTCTGAGACTATTTCTTCAATGTCCCCCGTTACATTTTCATATTGTAACCCGCGGGTAATTCAGCTCCGTCGATGTTTATCCATCTTTTCTAGAGAGTTGTTTCGCGGTATTGCAGAATTCTAATCAAGCGAGATATTTCACCACTTTGCGTATAACAACGAAATCACCAAGTTTCCCCATATTTTCTCAGACACAACTATCTCAGATGTGTTTATACTCGACTAACTCATGTACCCAAAACCCCTGCATTCACAGAGTTACTGCATAGTATTTTCAGTACAACGAATAAAGAAATTATAATCACCTAAACTAGGATAACGCATTTCTGAATCCATTTTCAAAAATACATTTTTGAGTTTTGGTATAGTAAAACTTAGGGAAAAGTGACTGTCCCATCTGCAATCTCGTTCCAACAAATTTTCCAACATTTCATCATTCCATTTATCAGTCATTTTTTGTACCTTAACCTCAGACTCTTTTTTTTGAGTGAATACGTTGCACCACATGTTCATATTTTTCAAAATAACATTTGTCTCTCCTAACTGAATATATATATATATATATATATATATATATATATATATATAATTTATATATATATATATATATATATATATATATATATATAATATATATATATATATATATATATATATATATATATATATATATATATATATATATATATATATATATATATATATATATATTCTATAAAAACCTCACTAGCAAGATTTTTCATTTCACTAGTTATCAACAGCCACATCAACGCTTACAATTTTTTTTAATGTAGCCTCGTCGTTTCATCTAAAATTTACATTGATTTCCACTCTCTCATGCCATCTCTGTTTGGTATTTTTAATTATGAAACACAATCTGCGTGTCTTCATAGCATATATTTTCCCTCATGAAATTATTCTTTTAAACTATTATGATTCTTACTAAACATGATTACTAATAAACACTGTTTTTTAATAAAAGAGATTCTCGTGGAACACTTTTTGGCAACACTCAACCTGCTCAAACTTGTTGGCTTACAATTAGTAACATATGATTCCTGAATAATTACTAAATTTGCCAGTAAGGACCACAACGTAATTTGCCAGTAACAGTGGCAAATTAGGTTGTGGACTGTATGAAAATTGCTGTTGACTTGACAACTCTAAGTAATTTGTTAGTACACGGTTTACATTGATTATATACACCAGTTTTATATTACACGAAATTAATATGTTGATTATAAGTGCACATAAAAATTAAGACACTTACCCAACTATTCCTTGAGCTATACATCATAATGCCTACCTATAGACAGGCCAATAAATAGCTACCTACCTGCAGTGAAAATTAATATACTGGGAGGCATACATTACAGTAGATAATACATGTGGAGGGCATTTGTTCATTTCAAACACCACGTCTCTTTTTTATTATCAGCGCTAGGCTGACAGTTATTTCCCAGATCTGGACCTTTGCAAATATATTACACATTAGTTCTTCATTATATTAGAAGATTGTGCCGATAATTTCCCTACTGGACCCGGTGACACTATTTACTCTACAACTCTCATTAGAACAATATACATTTTATGCCAATTTGGAAGCCACCCCCGAATGTTGGTTCTTCTGTGACTTAATATTTTCTAATAGTCACATCAACACTATGTTATATAAACAGTATTATGTTATTATTTACCGAAATTACAGGAAAATTATCAAAATTTTCCCCACTCACAACACTCGGCCATACATATTCTAGCCGTGACATTAGCCATTGTCTCTTTTTTCTATATTCTATATCCTACCGTTGAAATATTGGTTAATTTATACTGAAAACATGTTACACACACACACACACACACACACACTTTTACTATTTTCATCCCGAGGTAGAGTTTCCAAGAATATACTGTAACAGATTTGGGTGTGTCATATCCACTGTGTAACGATTTTATTTATTATGTATCGTAATAAAAATGAGAGTAACAAATGCTTTTGTGAAAGTATTAATGGAGAGAAATGTAGTATGTGACAACTATGTTGGAAAACTAAGATAGTGGGCATCTCCACAAGTGCATTGTGTTTGTTGGAGAGTCGTACAGTAAGGGAGAGTTAAACGACCGTTGGGGCTCTTCGTTGAGGCGAAGAATATTAAATGAAGTGAATATAAATCCTTAATATGTAAAGTGCTACGTGAGGGAGGTGCCCTTAGCAAGCAAAATTATGAAAAGTGGTAGCATGGATGATAGGTGAACTGAAGAAGATATATTAAATCTGGCAAACAACTGGAATGATGAACTGGTAGTGTGCAGCCATGACTTATTTCACTGGTATCATGACTTGCTAATACTTTATAAATGGTACAAGTCATATACCTGGAAACGTATGAAGGATAGTACTGTATGAAAAAACAACTTTAATTTAATTATGGTTAAGGTAAGAAATATATATATATATATATTATATATATATATATTATATATTATTATTATATATATATATATATATATATATATATATATATATATATATATATATATATATATATATTATATATATATATATATTTATATAAATATATATATATTTATATATATATATATTATATATATATATATATATATATATATATATTATATTTCTTACCTTAACCTTAATTAAATTAAAGTTGTTTTTTCATACAGTACTATACCTTCATACGTTTCCAGGTATATGACTTGTACCATTTATAAAGTATTAGCAAGTCATGATACCAGTGAAATAAGTCATGGCTGCACACTACCAGTTCATCTTCCAGTTGTTTGCAGATTTAATATATCTTCTTCAGTTCACCTATCATCCATGCTACCACTTTTCATAATTTTGCTTGCTAAGGGCACCTCCCTCACGTAGCACTTTACATATTAAGGATTTATATTCACTTCATTTAATATTCTTCGCCTCAACGAAGAGCCCCAACGGTCGTTTAACTCTCCCTTACTGTACGACTCTCCAACAAACACAATGCACTTGTGGAGATGCCCACTATCTTAGTTTTCCAACATAGTTGTCACATACTACATTTCTCTCCATTAATACTTTCACAAAAGCATTTGTTACTCTCATTTTTATTACGATACATAATAAATAAAATCGTTACACAGTGGATATGACACACCCAAATCTGTTACAGTATATTCTTGGAAACTCTACCTCGGGATGAAAATAGTAAAAGAAGGAGCTTAATATCCTATGGTGACTCATTAACAAGTGAAAACATTTTGTTCCACATAATCATGGAGGTTAACCCTGAAACGGTCCAAACGTATATATACGTTTTTTTAACATCTGAAAGTATGTAAAGAAATGTAGATCTTTTTTGTTTTACATTTGAAAATGTGTAAAAAAACTTTAATCTACATTTTTTTTGTTATATTTGAAAATATGTAAAAAAAAAAAGTAGATCTACTTTTGTAGCAGTACGAATTTGAACGTGGATCTGTTTGGACCGTTTAAGGGATCATCTTCTACATCTTATGGAAAAGACAATTCGTTGTGCTTGCCTTCAGATCAAAGTAAGTTCCTCAGAACCACAGGACTGATCACATACTTTGTTTTGATTATCAACTGACGTAAGTACTTGTAAGTCTGGCTGACATAAGTACTTGTACGTCTGGCTGACATAAGTACTTGTACGTCTGGCTGACATAAGTACTTGTACGTCTGGCTGACATAAGTACTTGTACGTCTGGCTACTACAACATCAGTTATATTGAAAGTTTCTTCATAAACGTATTTAAGGAGGAAGGGAAGAAAATTAATTTTTTTTTCTTAATTATCCATTTTCAATGATATTTTTACTATGATTTAAACAGCTTTTGAAACCAGCACACTGTTGTTATTATGAATACTGCCTTGAAAAATAAAAAAGAAAAAATAATTATTGGTTGTTTTATGGGGTATTTTTCGATATGCCTAAAGCAAAACTGGGTTGATAGACAATGTTCTTTCAGACACAGTGTTCTAGTTGATGTCACATGAAAGATAAAGACATGTTGATTTCTATATTTCTTATGATTTGGTGGGGGGAATCAATAAAAGAAAAATGGTAAGGGTTATTGCAAATTCCCGTCGCTTTGGTGTAGAATCATCATACCTCAATATTGTGTGCAAAAATTCTGAAATTCTGTCAACCAGTTTTTGCAAAACGTGTATCGAAAGGTCAATAACTTATTCTGGAGAAAAAGAAAATTGCATTTTTCACGGCAGCCCACAGGCGACTGAGCAGTTCTGTTCTGTTCTCTTCTGATCTAGGTTTGCCGGTATAATGGCCCAGCCCGGGGATTTTCCAAGAAGTGGCCTGGCCTTAGCTCCCTTATGCGGGAGTGTCTCAGACCAATCTCTGCCATGAGAGGAGGTACATGTACCTCCTCGTCTTCTGAGACCAGCTGTCCCCAAACTTAGCCCCATTTCCCTCCCCACGGGGCTTGGAGGGAGAGGCTAGGCACCTTGGGCTACACTAACTCCCTACACTGGGGTCGAAGGGTGTGGGCAGCTGCATAGCAGCAGACGATGTCAGGAGGTGCAAAGGCATCAAGTACTACATGTTTATAGAGCCACACTTCAGCTTTGGGACTAAGCCCAAGTGCTGGGGAAGCTCAAGAATGCCTCTTGCTGTGAGTGTTGCTGCTGCTACTTCACTTGTCCATTGCACTTTCTCTTCTTGAGCAGTTCACACTCTGAACACTAACATGGAGACCACAGACAAGATGTGATGTTGTGTATTTGCAAAGAAACACTCATGAAAATCGTAATTTTTGGAGTATGAAAAAAAAAAGAAAAAAAAAAACACTGCATGGAATTATTTAATCTTGATGACAGCAAGAACAAAAAAAATGTATTTTTGGAAAAAGTTACTTAGAAATATGATAGAAACACACTGCATCAACATGTTGCCAAAATTATGCACTATTTATCGGTAAGAAAACATTTTTTTCCAAAAAATTTCGATTTTTCCCCCTGAAATTCCTCCCCCCCCCCACTTTTTAATCTACATTCTTGTGTTGAAGTAGGTGATAGACATACATTATGTTATCAAAGTGGGTTGTAGGTATACTTCATGTTAACACAGTGTGTTATAGAGCTACAATTACATTTTCAATGCGTGTTATAGATCTACTGTGAGAAGTTACCTGCATGAGGTTTACAGGGCATTGCTTGAATTATTACATGCAAGTAATTTGGATGAGGTAAGTGGGACTTAGTCACAGTAGATCACAGGACTGTCACTCCTTCGATGCTCACTCCTTCATAACTCTCACAAAAAAGCTTGACGTGACATTAAATTAATAATTACAATATTAAACATTAATACTGAAAATGGCAAATTATAAAATAGTGTGAACTGTATAAAAATTAAAGGAAGCGATCTCCAGAAAGGCTTAATTAGAACACTAATGCACACAAACAGGGTAAGAATTTTCTAATTGACACCAGGCACATATGTATCAAAAGTTAGATAATTAAGAAATTTATATTACCACTTACCATTTATATTGTAGTTGGATCACCTCACAATGATTACCTAAGAAATAGAATCCTACTGGCCAACTAGAAATCTAAATGAAAGGACTAATGGCACACATACTGGATGTGTTGCATGGCAATGCTTCATTATTTCCATTATCTCCACCTAATTCTGGAGGCTCCACAAATTATTAGTTGTCCCTGTTCTTCAGCAGGGGACATTCCAGTTCTTATTAATTATAGTCTGAGGCAGATCCATTCAATTACGGCCTCGATGATGCCAGATTACTAGCCGCCACTGACCGACCAGTGTTCACACTTTAATTCACTAAGACATCTCCCCCTATATCACTCCGCGGCCGCTGCACATCCTCCCTCACGTAAAATTTCTTGAAAGGTCAACTCAGCATCACCTTTTAATATGCAATTATTATTTTTTCATATTACACATGCTGAATTTTTGGAAAATTATTAAAAAAAAAAAAGTCCACATCTACAGTCATGTTATCAAAATGATATTAGATCTACGATTATATTTTCAAAGTGTATTTTAGATCTATGATTATATTTTCAAAGTGTGTTATGGACCTACGATCATGTTAATAAAGTGTGTTATAGACTAAAATTTGTGAGATTTATTTCAGAATTCGTCTCTACCAATCCCCCCAAATGCCAGAAGGTAGTACTCAAGACCACACAGCACGTCTCACATAAAGAAATGCTTAAAGCAATGGATGGTTTTGAATATTAGGTTTTTGATGTTTAAATAAGTTAATTGTTTTTTTTTGTTGTAGTCTATAAGAAATTCTGGTGAGACACTATTACCGTCTAAAAATTACAGGTACAGAAGTGGATGTAAGCTGGAGGTGGGGAGTAAAGAAGGAGATGTAATCATCACAGATAATCTTTAAAAATTGAAAAAAAATATTGAAAAATATATGAGTTTGGTGATAAAGTATTTCTCATACAACAAGTGAAGTGTACTACTGTAAAGTTAAAGAGAGGTGGACTTGCCGATGTCTTAAGCCATGTTATGTCAATTAGCATCCCATGTTTATTTAGGGTGAAGATACCCGGAATAAATTTGGAAAACATTAAATTTATAAATAGTGGAAAACAAACCTACTGTAGGTAATGTTTGTGCTCAATATGCAATGGGAGCTCATAAGTATAATTATTTTTTTTTATTATCACACTGGCCGATTCCCACCAAGGCAGGGTGGCCCGAAAAAGAAAAACTTTCACCTCTTCACTCCATCACTGTCTTGCCAGAAGGGTGCTTTACACTACAGTTTTTAACTGCAACATTAACACCCCTCCTTCAGAGTGCAGGCACTGTACTTCCCATCTCCAGGACTCAAGTCCGGCCTGCCGGTTTCTCTGAATCCCTTCATAAATGTTACTTTGCTCACACTCCAACAGCACGTCAAGTATTAAAAACCATTTGTCTCCATTCACTCCTATCAAACACGCTCACGCATGCCTGCTGGAAGTCCAAGCCCCTCGCACACAAAACCTCCTTTACCCCCTCTCTCCAACCTTTCCTAGGCCGACCCCTACCCCGCCTTCCTTCCACTACAGACTGATACACTCTTGAAGTCATTCTGTTTCGCTCCATTCTCTCTACATGTCCGAACCACCTCAACAACCCTTCCTCAGCCCTCTGGACAACAGTTTGGTAATCCCGCACCTCCTCCTAACTTCCAAACTACGAATTCTCTGCATTATATTCACACCACACATTGCTCTCAGACATGACATCTCCACTGCCTCCAGCCTTCTCCTCGCTGCAACATTCATCACCCATGCTTCACACCCATATAAGAGCGTTGGTAAAACTATACTCTCATACATTCCCCTCTTTGCCTCCAAGGACAAAGTTCTTTGTCTCCACAGATCCTAAGTGCACCACTCACTTTTTTCCCCTCATCAATTCTATGATTCACCTCATCTTTCATAGACCATCTGCTGACACGTCCACTCCCAAATATCTGAATACATTCACCTCTCCATACTCTCTCCCTCCAATCTGATATTCAATCTTTCATCACCTAATCTTTTGTTATCCTCATAACCTTACTCTTTCCTGTATTCACCTTTAATTTTTTCTTTTGCACAACCCTACCAATTCGTCCAATCTCTGCAACTTCTCTTCAGAATCTCCCAAGAGCACAGTGTCATCAGCAAAGAGCAGCTGTGACAACTCCCACTTTGTGTGTGATTCTTTATCTTTTAACTCACGCCTCTTGCCAAGACCCTCGCATTTACATTCTCTTACAACCCCATCTATAAATATATTAAACAACCACGGTGACATCACACATCCTTGTCTAAGGCCTACTTTTAGAGAGAAATAATTTCCCTCTTTCCTACATACTCTAACTTGAGCCTCACTATCCTCGTAAAAACTCTTCACTGCTTTCAGTATCCTACCTCCTACACCATACACTTGCAACATCTGCCACATTGCCCCCTATCCACCTGTCATACGCCTTTTCCAAGTCCATAAATGCCACAAAGACCTCTTTAGCCTTATCTAAATACTGTTCACTTATATGTTTCACTGTAAACACCTGGTCCACACACCCCCTACCTTTCCTAAAGCCTCCTTGTTCATTGCTATCCTATTCTCCGTCTTACTCTTAATTCTTTCAATAATAAATCTACCATACACTTTACCAGGTATACTCAGCAGACTTATCCCCCTATAATTTTTGCACATCTCTTTTATCCCCTTTGCCTTTATACAAAGGAACTATGCATGCTCTCTGCCAATCCCTAGGTACCTTACCCTCTTCCATACATTTATTAAATAATTGCACCAACCACTCCAAAACTATATCCCCACTGCTTTTAACATTTCTTCTTTATCCCATCAATCCCGGCTGCCTTACCCCCTTTCATTTTACCTACTGCCTCACGAACTTCCCCCACACTCACAACTGGCTCTTCCTCACTCCTACAAGACGTTATTCCTCCTTGTCCTATACACGAAATCACAGCTTCCCTATCTTCATCAACATTTAACAATTCCTCAAAATATTCCCTCCATCTTCCCAATACCTCTAACTCTCCATTTAATAACTCTCCTCTCCTATTTTTAACTGACAAATCCATTTGTTCTCTAGGCTTTCTTAACTTGTTAATCTCACTCCAAAACTAATAATATCAACTGCAAAGCCAATAAGACTTACCACGACACAAATATTTGGATACGAAGAAAAGAAGAGAGATTATTTTCATGGTGTTTGAAGGACCTCATTAAATGGATATTAACAGATCCAATTGGTGTTTTAGTGGAGAAAGTTGTGCTCCCAGATGGAGCACAACTTTTTCCACAACTTCAGCTGGTGGTAATTGGGGCACTTATCATAAAATCAACAATGATTTTGCAAAGATTTTAAAGAAACACAATAGAAATGTCATTGATGTCACTGTAACGTACACAAAATAAAATATCTCCATGAATTATCTTCATTTCATTAACCAATATT
>NW_026506838.1:0-20445 GCF_026875155.1 Cherax quadricarinatus | reverse complement strand
TATAAAAATTGTATAATTATAACTATTACTATCAATAAGTTTATCTAACTATCATATTTATTCCAGAATAATATTAGGTATAACATAAATAATGTAGAAGTATGATAAAGACGCTCAAATTAATAAAAACTGACATTATATAGAGATTGAAGGATGGGTTGGCTGGGCGCCCACACCTTATCCAATATGGTGACGTCATTGTTTACTCTTGAACATCGCCAAGAATCGAATACTTCTGCTAACTTTGAGCATCATTTTCAAGGAAACTTTTCGTAAATAATGCAGTAGTCTGCGTAACAGTAAATCTTCTATTTTTTTTGTGTGAATAAAAATTCCAAATGGTAATAAATAATACCGGTCTCCCCTCAACATTTTGCGAAAAAAGGGTTAGGATCAGAGCCCGCGAATGTTGAAAAATCGTGAAGTTTGGTGGCCCCATATATTGTTAAAAAAAGGGAAATATAATACAGTACTGCTCCTTAACTTGTTGAAACCATGAACGACAATCCAAAAATACATGAAAACATCGTAAATTGTACATAATAACTTGATACTTGTTTTGCTTTTAATAACAGTAAGTTTATTAAATACCACTGCTCCAACCCACTGAGCCTCTACCACGATGCCCCCACCACTGCCTCTACAACTGCCTCTACCACTTCCTCTACACCACTAAGCACTCTCACTGCCTGCAACCACTGCCTCAACCACTGCCTCTACCACTGCCTCTACTCCACTGCCCCATACCACCACTGCCTGTCTTACCACAGCCATCCACCACTGTCCATCTACTACTGCCCTCTACCACTGAGCCTCTAACCACTGCCCTACCACTGCCTTCTACCACTGCCTCTACCACTGCGCCATCCACCAGCTGCCTACTATACCACTGCCTCTACAACTGCCTCCACCCACTGCCTCCACCCACTGCCTCTAAACCACTGCCTCTACTCTACCACTGCCTCTACCACTGCCATCTACCCACATGCCTCTACCACAAGCCTCCAGCAATGCCTCACAGCTATGACCCCAGCAATGCGTCCAACCACTTCCTCAACCATCTTGCGAGTTCCATGATATCTACCCTCCCCTCCGACCCTGCAACTGGCAGCCAGCCCTCCCACCACTCAGTGTGGTGAGTGTTTTGAGTTTGTTATCATACAAATTTGCTATTAAACTACAGTACGAAAATAATGTAACCCTATTTCATGATTGCATGTTGGAATGGCTCTTCCGACCAGTGTTAGATACGGGTGAACATCTGTTTTACTCTGAACACCAGTAAAGAATCAAAACATTTGAGCGAGGCTACTGCATAAGTAACAATAAAAATAATTAAAGCCTAAGCCATCGTGTTGTAAAAGTCAACTAAAAGTGCCGGAACAAATGGGCTAGTAAACGCCCTTTTCCTGTAAAGATTTAACTAAAAAGAATAAGAAGAAAAAAATTGTCAAAGTGGGAAGTCAGAATGACGCTGGATGTTGTGCAAATGATAAGAAAGAGATGATTGTGGATGTTATGGAAAGTGAGAAGGCAGCTGGAGGTCCTGGCTTTATAGTGAATACAGAGCTGGAAGGGTGGGAGAGTTTCCAATGGAGAGGAAGTAAATGTGATAAGGTCAGAGGGTTTCAAAATAGAGTTAGAGCTAAAGAAGGAGTAGCAATAGCAATGTTTGAAGGATAAGCTAAGGTCAGGAAAAGAGGGACTATAGATTGTATTAAAACAAGGGATTATGTTGGAGTAAAATAAAGATTGGATTTAAGCAGTGGTTATAATTAGTTGTGTGCACCTGTAGGTGAAGAGAGAAGTGTAGAGGAGAGAGCGGAGATTTTGAGGGAAATGTTGAGTGAATGCGTTGGGGAGTTTGAATCAAGTGGGTGAGTAATAGGTGGTTGGGGATTTTCAATGCTAAAGGTGGGTAAAAATGTTATGGAGGGAGAAGTGGTAAATTTGGGGTGCCAGGGTAAATGTTAAATGCAAAGATGAGTAGTGGGTTGGGGTAGAAGAGGTTGGAGATAGTTTGGTAAAATACAGTATTTAAAGTGGGGGCAGAAGTTTGTGGTTATAGAGGGTGGGGGGCAGGAGAAAGAGAGTGATTGGTGAATGATGAAGAAAGGTTGATAAAAGAGAAAAAAAGTAGTAATGAGAGTTTTTACAAAGCAGAAGTGTTATAAGAAGAGCAGAGTATATGGAGAGTAAAAGAAAGGTAAAGAGAGTGGTGAGAGAGTGCAAAAGGAGAGCAGATGATAAGAGTGGGAGAGGCACTGTCAAGAAATTTTAATGAAAATAAGAAAAATTTTTTGGAGTGAGTTAAACAAGTTAAGAAAGCCTAGGGAAAGTATGGATTGTCAGTTAAAAACAGAGTAGGGGAGTTTAGTAGATGGGGAGATGGAGGTATTAAGTAGATGGCGAGAATATTTTGAGGAACTTTTAAATGTTAAGGAAGAAACAGAGGCAATAATTTCATGCACTGGTCAGGGAGATATACCAACTTTTAGGAGTGAAGAAGAGCAGAATGTAAGTGTGGGGGAGGTACGTGAGGCATTACGTAGAATGAAAGGGGGTAAAGCAGCTGGAACTGATGGGATCATGACAGAAATGTTAAAAGCAGGGGGGGATATAGTGTTGGAGTGGTTGGTACTTTTGTTTAATAAATGTATGAAAGAGGGGAAAGTACCTAGGGATTGGGAGAGAGCATGTATAATCCCTTTATATCAAGGGAAAGGAGACAAAAGAGATTGTAAAAATTATAGAGGAATAAGTTTACTGAATATACCAGGAAAAGTGTATGGTAGGGTTATAATTGAAAGAATTAGAGGTAAGACAGAATGTAGGATTGCGGATGAGCAAGGAGGTTTCAGAGTGGGTAGGGGATGTGTAGATCAAGTGTTTACATTGAAGCATATATGTGAACAGTATTTAGATAAAGGTAGGGAAGTTTTTATTGCATTTATGGATTTAGAAAAGGCATATGATAGAGTGGGTAGAGGAGCAATGTGGCAGATGTTGCAAGTATATGGAATAGGTGGTAAGTTATTAAATGCTGTAAAGAGTTTTTATGACGATAGTGAGGCTCAGGTTAGGGTGTGTAGAAGAGAGGGAGACTACTTCCCGGTAAAAGTAGGTCTTAGACAGGGATGTGTAATGTCACCATGGTTGTTTAATATATTTATAGATGGGGTTATAAAGGAAGTAAATGCTAGGGTGTTCGGGAGAGGGGTGGGATTAAATTTTGGGGAATCAAATTCAAAATGAGAATTGACACAGTTACTTTTTGCTTATGATACTGTGCTTATGGGAGATTCTAAAGAAAAATTGCAAAGGTTAGTGGATGAGTTTGGGAATGTGTGTAAAGGTAGAAAGTTGAAAGTGAACATAGAAAAGAGTAAGGTGATGAGGGTATCAAATGATTTAGATAAAGAAAAAACGGATATCAAATTGGGGAGGAGTAGTATGGAAGAAGTGAATGTTTTCAGATACTTGGGGGTTGACGTGTCGGGGGGATGGATTATGAAGGATGAGGTTTTAACAAGAAATTTATGAGGGAAATCCTACCACCTTCTACCACCATCATACCACCTCTACACCCTCTGGCCACCATCCTTCACATCATACCACCATCTTACCACCATCACTACCACCATCATACCACCATCCACTACCACCCTCTACCACCTACCCACCCTCTGCCACCATCACAACCACCTTACCACATCATACACCCTCTACCACATCACTACCTCATCACTTACACCATCACTACCACCATCACTACCACCCTCTACATCATCAATTTAACCACCATTACTACACCTTACCACCATCTTACCTCCTCACAACCAACACTACCACTTACCACTTACAACTGCTACCACCTTACCACCACATTCCGTATTTTCTACAGCTTTTTCTGAATTACATGTGTTTCTCAACATTCATTACCAAGGGGCTGGTGGCATAGAAAACTTCTTTGGAGCATGGTGGGCTTATTTAGAGTTGCAAGCAGTTAAAACAAAGGAATGTTATGAAATGTATTTATAATCGGTGAGATCGTTCCTCCACTGATAAACAATGGCACACTGGCTGGGAATGGAGTGTGAGGCCACTCGAGGTGTGCGTACACGTCTGGTATGAACGGCTATTTGCGGAGTGTCAAATGACGATAAGGCAATGTTTGACGAAAAAAAAATGTTCACGATTTTCAAAAATTACGACTTCCGATGCTTACAAAAAATGAGGGACCACTGTACTGGGTGCTCAAGTATCCTGTAATACTCTGTGGTCAGTGTTACTCTGTAGTACTTTGTGATGATGATAGGCATCATCATCTGCTCCAGACTCCATCTCAAAGCAGTGCTTCTAGATGTGTCTGGGTTCTCTTCTGTGAAAAAAATCTGCAACTTAACTAGTAACATGGAATTGCTTAAATTATTATTAGTGTTCATTGTTTTTGTACAGAGTCTAGTACCTCATTCTCTTATGCAGTGGAACCTCTACTTATGAGTGCATCCATGTGTGAATTTTTCCAGATACGAGCAGTCGCTCGGTCGATTTTTTGCTTCCATACGCAAACAAAATTTCCAGATGCAAGTGGGCCTCAAGGGAGGTTCCTTGACGCTCTTCCTCTTAATCTAGGGAATTGGATCTCAGTTGTTTGTTGGACTATCTTGTTGAAACTTGGGCAATGTATGATGGAAAGATGCTTCTTAACATGTGCCAAAATTGAAAGAAATTGGACCATAAATAACGGGAGTTGTTCACTTCTCAGCCATTAGCCGGCCCTTAGCCAGTTAATATTTTTTGTATGGTTTATATGGGGTATTGGGCTGGTCTTGATTTCGTTTTCTTAGGTCTGAATTGATAGATAGAAGCATATTACAGAAATAGATATAATTTTGATTGCTTTTGCAGTGAAAAGCACCTTGAAATTGAGCTCAAAATTGCAGAAATGTTCGATTCCTTGGTGATAAAGGGTATTGAAGGGTGGGTGCTTGGCACCCACCCTTCAATACCTCTCTGTATAATGTCAGTTTTTATTAATTGGAGCGTCTTTATCATACTTCTACGTTATTTATGTTATACCTAACATTCTGGAATAAATTATTATAGATAACCTTTATTGATAGTGATAGTATAATTATACAATAGTGTTGTGAACTCATACCTCCACACATCATGGTGAACTATGAGTTGCTGAGATTGCTCGTGCCTTGTCCCTATTTTTGTAAGAGGCTATGCCACAGGGCGGGGAGTACCACTAGAACCACCTCATCCACTACCACCAGCAACACCTCCTCCACTCACCACACAACCACCTTCCTCACTACCACCAGCAACCACCTCCTCCATACCCAGAACCACTCATCCACTAGACTAGCAACCACCCACCTCCCACTACCATTAGCAACCACTCCACCTCTACCGCTTAGCATACACCTCCTCCACTACACCAGGCAACCACCTCTCACTACCACCAGCAACCACTTCCTCCAATACTCACCAGCAACACCTCCTCCACTACACTAGCAACCACCTCTACCTCTACCTAGCAGCCACCTCCTTCCACTTACACCAGCAACACACTCACTTACCACATCCACCACTCCTCCACTACCACCATAACCACCCTCCTCCACTACCACCAGCAACCACCCTCCGCTCACTACCACCAGCATCACATCCACTACTAACACAGCAACCCCTCCATACCACACCAGCATCCACCACACTATTACCACTAGCAACACCATACTTCCACCAGCAACCACCTCCACTTTACCACCAGCATCCACCACAAACCTATTACCACCCAGCACACCTCCACTGGGTGGAGCTTTACGAAAAACTAGGGAGAAGGCGCGAACGAACAGTTCAGTAAACTCATAGTTACACCATGGTGTGTGGAGGTATGTGCTCATGACACTATAAAAATTGTATAATTATACTATTACTTTCAATTAATGGTTTATCTAAAAACTATCAGATTTATTCCAGAATAATATTAGGTAAAAGCATAATAATGTAGGAAGTATGATAAAGACGCTCAATTAATAAAAAACTTACTATTAGAGATTGGAAGGATGGGTGCTGGGGCCCACCTTCAATATGGTGAGTCATTTGTTTATCTTGAACCTTGCCAAAGAATCGACTATAATTCTTGTCTTTGAGTCATTTTCAAGGACTTTGTTAAATTAGGCAGTAAGTCTGCGTTACAGTAAATCTTCTATTTTGTTTGTGTGAATAAAAATTCCAAATGGTATAAATAATACGGTCTACCTTCAACATTTGCGAGGGTTAGGGAATCAGAGCTCGCGAATGTGAAAAATCGTGATTGTTTGGAGCCCATTTATTGTATGGAAATATAATACAATACTGATTTCTTAACTTGTTGAACCATGAACAATCATAATATACATGAAAACATCGTAATTGTACTAAAATATATACTGTTTTGCTTTAATACCATGTATGGTTATTATATACATGCCTCCTCCATGCCTTACACTGCCTCACATGCCTCTTACCACTGACCTTACGCACTGCTCTTTAACACTTGCCTTCTACACTGCCTTACCACTGCCTCTACCACTGCCTCTACCTACTGCCTCTACCACTGCCTTCACCACTGCATCTACCACTGCCTCCTCCACTGCCTCTACCAATGCCTCTACCACTGCCTCTACCATGCCTCTACCCTGCCTTACCACTGCCTCTACCACTGCCTCCACCACTGCCTTACCACTGCCTCTTACCACTGCCTCAACCCTGCCTCACATTGCCTCTACACTGCCTT
This sequence comes from Cherax quadricarinatus, assembly GCF_026875155.1. Classification (NCBI taxonomy): domain Eukaryota; kingdom Metazoa; phylum Arthropoda; class Malacostraca; order Decapoda; family Parastacidae; genus Cherax; species Cherax quadricarinatus. Next base: position 13,652 of record NW_026506838.1, on the reverse strand, counting down.
ACCACTGACTCTACCACTGCCTCTACCACTGCCTCTACCTCTGCCTCCAGCATTGACTCCAGCAATGCCTCCAGCAATGCTCCACTCTCCTCAACCCTGCGAGCCATACTACACTCCCTCGGACCCCTGAACTGGCCAGCCCGCCTCCCACACTCAGTGTGGTTGAGGTTTTGTTTTGTCATTATTTGCTATTAAACTACGTTATATAATGTAACCATTCCAAGATTGATGTTGGAATGGCTATTCGGACAGGTGTTGGTCGAGGTGCATCAGGTGTTTTACTCTTGAACACAGTAAGAATCAAACATTTCTGCTTAATGCTAACTTAATAACAATAATAATAATAAAGCGTAAGCATGAGTGTTGTAAAAGTCAACTAAATGCTGGGAACAATGGGGGCTAGTTAACCCTTTTCCTGTAAAGATTTAATAAAAAGAATAGAAGAAAAAATTGTCAAAAGTGGGAGTCTGAAGTGGTGGATGTTTGCAAATGCTTATAGAAAAGAGATGATTGTGGATGTTATGAATGGAAGAAGCTGGTGTCCTGGCTTTAAGTGAAAAAGTGCTGAAGGGGGTGGGAGAGTTTCAATGAGAGAGGAGTTAAATGTGATTTTTAAGGTCAGGGGTTTAATATAGTTAGAGTAAAGAAGGAGAGTAGCAATAATGTTGAAGGATAAGCTATGGCAGGAAAAGAGGGACTATAATTTATTAATTAAAGGGATTTGTGGAGTTAAAATAAGATTGGATGTGAAACGTGGGTTTATAAGTTTGTGTGCACCTGGAGAAGAGGAGAAGTGTCGAGGAGGGGGAGAGATATTTTGGGAAAAGTTGAGTGAATGCGTGGGGAGTTTTGAATCAAGTGTGAGAGTTAATGGTAGGTTGGGGATTTCAAATGTAAGTGGGTAAAAATGTTATGGAGGAGTAGGTTGGTAAAATTGGGGTGCCAGGGGTAAAATGTAAATGCAAAGATGAGTAGAGGGGGGGATGAATTGAAGAGGGTAGGATCGTTTTAAAATACAGTATTGAATGTGGGGCAGAAGTTGTGGGGTTTATAGGGAGGGTTGGGGGCAGGAGGAAGAGGAGTGATTGGTGGAATGATGAAGTAAAGGGTGTGTTTTTAAAAGGGAAAAAGGTTAGCTTTATGTGAGGTTTTTACAAAGCAGAAGTGTTATAAGAGGCAGAGTATATGGAGAGTAAAAGAAAGGTAAAGAGAGTGGTGAGAGAGTGCAAAAAGGAGAGCGATGATATGAGTGGGAGAGGCATGTCAAGAAAATTTAATGAAAATAAGAAAAAATTTTGGAGTGAGTTAAACAAGTTAAGAAAGCTAGGGAAAGAATGGATTTGTCAGTTAAAAAACAGAGGTTGGGGAGTTAGTAGATGGGGGATGGAGGAATTACGTAGATGGCGAGAATTATTTTGAGGGAAATTTTAAATTGTTAAGAAGAAGAAACAGAGGCACAATAATTTAATGCACGGGTCAGTGGATATACCAATTTTAGGGCAGTGGAGAGGCAGAATGAAGTGTGGGGAGGTACTTGAGGGCATTAGTAGAATTGAAGGGGTAAAGCAGCTGGAACTGATGGGGGATCATGACAGAAATGTTTAAACGCAGGGGGGGATATAGTGTTGGAGTGGTTGGTACTTTTGTTTCAATAAATGTATGAAAGAGGGGAAAAGGATAGTACTAGGGATTGGGGAGGAGAGGCATGTATATTCCCTTTATATCAAGGGAAAGGAGGACAAAAAGAGGAATTGTAAACATATAGAGGAATAAGTTTATGGAATATACCAGGAAAAGTGTTTATGGTAGGGTTATAATTGAAGGAATTAGAGGTAAGACAGAATGTAGGATGGGATGAGCAAGGAGGGTTTCAGAGTGGGTAGGGGATGTGTAGATCCAGTGTTTACTTTGATAGCATATATGTGAACAGTATTTAGATAAAGGTAGGGAAGTATTTTATTGCAATTATGGAAATTAGAAAAGGCATATGATAGAGTGGGTAGAGGGGAGCATGTGGGCAGTTGTTGCAAGTATATGGAATAGGTGGTAAGTTATTAAATGCTGTAAAGAGTTTTTATGAGATAGTGAGGCTCAGGTTAGGGTGTGTAGAAGAGCGGGAGACTACTTCGGTAAAAGTAGGGTTTAGGAAGGGATGTGTAATGTCACCATGGTTGTTTAATATTTTTAGATGGGGTTATAAAGGAAGTAAATGCTAGGGTGTTCGGGGAGAGGGGTGGGATTAAATTTTAGGGAATCAAATTCAAAATGAGATTGACCACAGTTACTTTTTGCTTATGCTACTGTGATTATGGAGATTCTAAAGAAAAATTGCTAAAAAGGTTAGTGGTGATGAGTTTGGGAATGTGTGTAAAGGTTAGAATATGTTGTGTAAAGTGAACATAGAAAAGAGTCAGGGGATGAGGGTATCAAATGTTTAGATAAAGAAAAAAAAGGATTCAAATTGGGGAGGAGTAGTATGGAGAAGGAATGTTTTCCAGATACTGGGAGTTGACGTTGTCGGCGGATGGTTTAGGAAGGATGAGGTTAATCATAGAATTGATGAGCGGGTAAAAAAGGTTGAGTGGTGGTGTTGAGGTAATATGTGGAGTCAAAAACGATATATATGGAGAGCAAAGATGGGAATGTATTAAAAGTATGTTGTACCAATATCTTATATGGGTGGAAGCTTGGGTGGTAAATTCAGCAGCGAGGGGAGTCGGTTGGAGGCAGTGCGAGATGTCTGTTTAAGGGGCTAGTGTGGTGTAAAATATTATGCAGAAAATTCGGAGTGTGGAAATTAGGGAAAAGGTGTGGCGTTTATAAAAGTATTAGTCAGCGGACAGATCAGAGGGGTCTGTGTTGAGGAGGTTAGGTCATTTAGAGAGGAATGGATCAAAGTAGAATGACATGGCAAGCTATAAATTTAGGGGAAGGGAAGGCGGGGTAGGGGTCGTCTCGAAAGGGTTGGGGAGAGGGGGTTAAAGGAGGTTTTGGGGCAAGGGGTGGACTTCAGCAAGCGTTGCATGAGGTGTTGATAGGGTGATGGAGACGAATGGTACTTGGAACTGACGATTGTTGGAGTGTGGAAGGGTAATATTTAGTGAAGGGATTCAGGGAAACCGGTGATTTTCATATAGTCAGCATTGTGTCCTGGAAATGGGAAGTATGTAAATGCCTGTACTTTTAAAGGAGAGGGGTTTGGGATTTGGCAGTTTGGAGGGTATGTTGTGTTTCTTTATATGTGTTTGCTTTCTAAAATGTTGTATTCTGAGCACCTCTGCAAAAACAGTGATATGTGTGTGAATGTTGTGAAGTGTTTTTTGGATGATGATGAAACGTATTTCTTTTTTGGGGAATTTCTTCTTTTGTGGTTACCCTGCCTCGGTGGGAGACGGCCGACTTGTGGAAAAAAAAAAAAAAAAAAAATAATAATTAATAATAATAATAATATAAAATACGAGTATAAATTGAAGAAGGAAATTGACAAAAATAACAAGGGAGTGGTTGGCGACACATCGTCAGCTTGGTTTGTTTATGCTGAAGTGAGCATTAGTCTCTTGCTCTTCAAACATTTCACAATACCCATTCATTGAGCTTGGTGCTTGTAGATTGAGGCGCTGAAGTTGGTAAGGCAGTGGTAGAGGCAGTGGTTGAGGCAGTGGTAGAGGCAGTGGTAGAGGCAGTGGTTAGAGGCAGTGGTAGAGGCAGTGGGTAGAGCAGTGGTAGAGGCTGTGGTAGAGCAGTGGTAGAGGCAGTGGTAGAGCAGTGGTAGAGCAGTGGTAGACGGCAGTGGTTTTAGAGGCAGTGGTAGAGGCAGTGGTTGAGGCAGTGGTTGAGGCAGTGGTTCAGAAGGCAGTGGTTGAGGCAGTGGTTGAGGCAGAGTTGTTGAGGCAGAGTAGTTGAGGAAGTGGTTGAGGGCAGTGGTTGAGGCAGTGGTTGATTGCAGCAGTTGAGGCATTTGATTGAGGCAGTGGTTGAGGCAGTGGGTGAGGCAGAGATTGAGGCAGTGGTTGAGGCTGTGGGTGAGGCAGCGATTGAGGGCAGTGGTAGCGGCAGTGGCTTGAGGCAGCGGTTGAGGCAGCGGTTGAGCAGCGGTTTGAGGGCACGCGTTTTGAGGCAGCGGTTGAGGCAGCGATTGAGGCAGAGAGGGTGAGCAGGGTTGAGGCAGCGGTTGGGCTGCGGTTGAGGCATGAAGGTTGAGGGACAGCGGTGTTGGAGGCAGCGGTTGGGCAGCAGGTTGAGGCGCGGTTGAAGCAGCGATTGAGGAGTGGGAGAGGCAGCCACCAACACAATGAATTATTGTGAAATGTTTGGAAGAGCCAGGGGATAATGCTCATCCAGCATAATACAATACCCCTGATGATGTCAACCACTCCTCGTTATTTTTATATCAATTTCCTTCTTCAAATTATATTCAAATTAATTATTATTATTATTACTATTGTTATTATTAGCAGTTGCAGTAATGTTTTTGATTCTTTGCTGTGTTCACGGAGTAAAACATGATGTTCACCGTTAATATCTGTCCGAATAGCCATTCCAATATGCAGTCATGAATGGGTTTAAATATGTATACTGTAGTTTATAACAAATAATAAATAAACAAAACACTCTCACACTGAGTGGTAGGTGGGGCTGGCTGCCAGTTGCAGGGGTCGGAGGGGAGGGTAGTAGGACTTGCAGGTGGTTGGGAAAATTAAATGTTATGATTTGGCTGCTGGGAATTTGGTGGCTGGGAATTTGGCGGGTGGGGATTCGCGAATGTGTTGAAGCCACGAAAGTTGAAAAACGACAAATGTTGAAGGGAGCTGTACTATAATAATGTACCAATAACAATACAGTGGACCTCGAATTCGTACTATTCCGTTCCTGAGAGCTCTTTGAATGTCGAAATTATCGAAAGTCGAATTATAATTTCCCCATAAGAAAAATGAAATCAAATTAATCATGCAAAGACACCAAAAGTATGAAAAAAAAGTTTTACCACATGAAATATTAAGTAATGGTAGTAGAATAATACATTAATAAACAATAACAATAGTTTAATAACAATAGATAATTGACACTTACCTTTAATGAAGATCTGGTGATGATGGATAATTTTTTTGGGATGGGAGGAGGTGGAGTGTCGAAGGTGTTACTGGTTAGAAGGGGAATCCCTTTCATGAGGACTGGGGTAGCTAGTCCTTTTCGGGGTTACTACCCTTCTTCTTTTAATGCTCTAGGACCAGCTTGGAGAGTCACTGGGAAGTCTGTCTCACAAAATATTGTGGAGGAGAATCTGTTTTCTTGCGTCTCTTTTTACACTTCCCTAAAAATGGGCCCGGACTTTGTTCCAAATGTACAAGTTGCCAATCCGGCTTGTGCAACAACCTTGTTAGGGTGATGTTTCTCATTAAAGATTCCTTGTTACCCACATAGCAAAAAATCTCTTTAATTTTGGAAGAAGGCACCTTCTTCCATCGTCTTCCTACTCCTCTGCAGCAAGATTCTGAGCTGCGATGTGTTGCTCTTCCTGCTGAAGCTATTGAGCTCTCAGTGGTGAGCTCTTCATTGTGTTGTTCCACAATTCTTCCACAACTCCAAATCACATACAATCATGGAATCCGTGCCACAATTGATTGTAAACAGACATAGGCTCATTAGGGTCAGTCTCAAAAAAAAATCTTCATATCCTCTTGTAAACACAATCTGGAACAATTTTCTCAGCGCGAGTTCAAAAGTCTGGTAGGTCACTCCCTCAAGCATACCTATAAGGGTTATGCAATGGAGGATGAGGAGTGTTCTCTCCAAAATTTCCCTTAGGGTCTCAAGTGAGTGTCTGTGGTCACAGTCAAGCACTGTGAACATTACTTTTGTGTAGAGTTTTTAAAGTTTTGCTTAACCTGCTGGTCCATGGGTTGGGAGGTGAAGGAGTGGTATTCAGGGCAAGAATTTACTGTGATCACCAAACTCCTCGAAAATTAGGTCATCCAAGTTTGGAGGATGAGCAAGTGCAATGTCATTATAGAGGCACTTGAGATCCAATTTCTTTTCAGGAGTACTCTCACATAGGGGCCAACACTTCATTGATCCACCTCGAGAAAATTTCCCTTGTGACCCTGCTTACTATTAGATTTCCAAAAACACTCACAATTTACTCTTCATAAATTGTTTGTCCTGAACACTCTGGATTTTCAGAATGGTACATAGTAATGGCTTCACTTTGAAAATCCCCACTAGCATTAGCACAGAAATTAGTGTCAGTTGTCTCTTTCATAGGCTTGTGTCCTCGGCATTGCCTTTTCTCTTGTGTAATGAAGGTCCTCTTTGGCATTTTCTTCCAAAGAGGGCCTGATTTTGTCAAAGTGAACACTTGTTAAGGTTTCAAGTCTTCGTTATGTTTCCTGGAATTCGTGCATGGATTTTTCAGCCCGCTTGTGGTCCGATCTGGCAGCCTCACCCATTCCTTACCACACTGTGTATGCCAGTAGGTTCTTAAATCTCTCAAACACCTTTGCTGGCCTTTAAAATTCACTACTTTACCATGTTCTGCGGCACTTTACCTTTACCAATTCTTCAGCAACTGCCTAGCCTTTTACAAATTAATCAAAGTCATTAAGAGTATCTAAGCTAATTGTTTCTCATTTATCCACACAATAATAACTTTCAACCTTTGAGTCCTGGTGATCTCATTTGTTGTCGCATAGTTACTCCTTTGAACAATAGCATCCTTTAATTCCTTTTTCTTGGCCACTCTGGAACATAGGTTGTGTAGGGTTTATTATACATCTGGGACCGTTCTGCCACATTGTACCACATTTCATCTTGTTCACTGGATGAATTTTCTTATAATTTCAGTCGTATTTTACCTATCTACACAGGGCTTTGCACTAGGAGCTTTCTTTGGAGCCATGGTAGCTTATTTAGTACTTGCAAGCACTAAAATAAATGGAATATTATGAAATATTTCACTGGAGCACGTGAGGGGACCTTCGCTCACTGGTAAACAATGCCAGACTGGCTGCCGCCCCAGCTCACGCCGTGGGTACGCGTCCCGGACGAACTACAACTCGCGAGTCAACCTATGAAAAGCGAGTCCATGTTTATACGAAAATACCCCTATGATTGGCGAATTTTACGATTGCCGGGAACTACGAAAAGCGGGGGACCACTGTACATCTACTATATGTAGGATACTAAAGCAGCAGGAGTCGATAAAGGCTATAGTGCCAGCCAAGAGCATTACAATAATATCTAAGCTGCAGACCTCTGTCCATGAAAAGATGGAGAAGCTGCTGCTGACGTGGTTGAGAGAGAAGCAGCTCGCAGGAGATACCATATCAGTTATGTTCAATGATTAACCCCTTGACTGTCGCAACCCCCAATCCTGAGGTGTCTCCTGGTGTCGCAAATTTAAAAAAAAAAAAAAAAAAAAAATTCTTATGAAATGATAGAGAATCTTTTCCCGATTGTAATGACACCAAAAAAAACGAAATTTGATGGAAGACTGATGGAATTATGCTCTTTCGAAGTTAGCGACCTCAGCGATATTTACAAATCGGCGATTTTGCCCACATTGAGCCCTACTTTCGGCTAATTCCATTGTTCCAGTCGACCAAACTCATAACTATTTCTTTAGAACTCCATTTTTTCTATCGATTGAGTACAAGAAAATGCCCATTTACCTATTTCAACTACCCAATAACGTAGTCAGAAATTTGCAATTTGGCCAATTTCACGAAAATTAAAAAATATGACAATTTCAAAATTAGGTCAAGAATGAACAATGCAGACATTCCTGGCTCTAGAATAACATTTTGTTTGTTCATCAGTCAAGTCTCCAGGCCCCTCTGATATTACTCTTGCTTTCTATTTTGAATTTTTATTTAAACAAAAAATAGAAGATTTACTATTATGCAGAATACTGCAATATTGTAATAATTGTATAAATAACATCAACCCATTCATGACTGCATATTAGAATGGCTAGTTGGACATTTATTGGACAATGACATCATTTGTTTACTTTTGAACATTGGCAAAAATCAAACATTTCCCCTACTTTGAACTCCATTTCCAGGTTCTTTTTATAGTAAAATCAATCAAAATCACCTCTTTTCTATAATATAGTTTCCATTCTATCAAATGAGACCAAGAAAACGAGAATACAACCATAAATACTATACGAAAATAGACCACAAAGTTGGCATTTTAATTAAAAAAAACGGTCGGAGTTTTTTTTTCTCATTATGCACTGCGTGCTCCAGGATTTTTTTATATGGTGCACACTGACCACACATGTGGGCCTACTAGCTTTCTCCTGCTTGATTTGAAACCGCTAGAATTTATGAGTATATATACGTCAAACACGGTACCTCGTAAGACGTATATATACGGCCGCGACAGTCAAAGGGTTAAACAAAACAAATTGCATCAGTTATGTTCAGTGTGTAAGCACATACACACTTTATGTAAACAGTTTATTATTTCCTTACATTCTGTAGTGTATTATGATATGTTTTTATATATATTTTCAGTGTTTTCCTTAGAATACACGTACTAGTGATCTACTGCAGTTAGCCTCAAAAAAATACTCTGTTTTTCTCTTACAATATAGAGTCCATGGGAAGATACTCTCGGTATCAATAAGAGCATGGGAAGATACTCTCGGTATATACTACACAGGAAATGGCGGACACTTCCGCCACTGCCTATGCCACCATATTATAGCCTATTTTATTCATTATAGAGTATGTATCATGTTTCTGTGTTAATTATATTGTTTATTATGTCATATTAGATGAATTGTGATAGATAAATAAGCCGTACAGTTGATAATAGCGTCATATCATATTCAAGTGTGTTTTCTCGTCTCTCCAGAGTGCAGGAACAAATTAATGGCTTTTCAAAAAATTTAAATGAAAATTAATTTGATAAAATAGTAAATTGAGTTACGAGCTAGCCCCGGGAAAAGGATTAAAATTGAAAGTAAAGGTTTCACTGGTATGTTATGTGTGTGTGGTTGTGTTGTTGTGTGTGTGTGTGTGTGTGTGTATCCCCTGTTGTACTAATAGTGGGGTTTTTGCAGGGGTCGGGGGCCAAAGTCCTGGCCCCTTTCACTTTAGGTACTCTATGTAAGGGTTTTAAAATGGAGTATCGTAGGTTGAAGATAGCACATTTTGGATGGAAACTTATATTGTCGTTGAGATTGAGGGATGGAGCCCGCGTTGCCTGTTGCAAATGGTCTACCGCCGAGTGAGGGGGGCAGAGGTAGACCCCTACACATGTACCCCGTACGTCCCCCAAAGCAAGGGCCCTACAAGGGATCTGTATCAAAAGCAATGGATGATACTATATGCTATGTATATATACAGGGATTACGGGGACCAAAATTGTGCAGCTCGGCTGTTACGTATGTGTCCCACATACATACTATATTGGGCTAAACGGCAGGGGATCTGGGGTTTATAAAATAAAAATTTAATATAAACTTAGAAAAATGGATGGAAACAGTTTTTGACGTAAGGGTTTAACGAAATGATTTTAAAACGTAATGCTTAAATAAAAAGAACAAATTTTGTACAATATGGAGGAATTGATCGATCGATCTGTATTCATGACTCTGGTTTGGGAAGAAAATGTTTATTATATAAAAGGGGAAAATTAACAGAAAAGGATTGGTACAACTCAGATTTTTCTGTCAATTTCGAATGGGGAAAAGTGAACACGAGAATTTTGCCAAATGATAGCTAATAACAAAACACACATTTGATAATTTATTATCTGGACATTAATTAAAAGGCTGTTTGCACAAAAAAACCCCAAATTCTGCGAGGGAAAGGGTTTGTATGCAGAATGGTTTCTTCGGGGAGGATCAAATTCCTCTGAATGGCCTAAACTGCCTGATGAGGCGTCTGAACGAGTATCTACAAAAATACCTACAAATCACTGTGACTGTGGTTTACTATTCTTCTGCTAGGAGTACTAAAACCGCTATTCGATACAGAAATTTCTTGGCTCATTAAAAAGTCACTAATGGGGCTGGGGGTTCACAGTAAGAATAAGATTTCCTGGAGAGGAATCGAACACCCCAAAACACGGGGGATCGGTTTTTCTTACGGAGGAATAAAACAAACTCGGGGGATGACCCCCCCGGTTTAAAAAAATTAAACCCTTTTAAAACACGCAATATGAGAAAGGGGAGAAAGAATTACTATCTCAAACTGAAAAGCCAGGAAAATTTTAAATGAACCGGTCAACAATGCTGTTTCAATCTGGTGCACACAGTGACCGAGGTATCAGCTATAAAAAAATCACTTAAAAACGTTAGCAATAGTAAAAAGTTATCGAGAAAAAATTTTACAATGCCTGTTTGTCAATAGGATGGACCCATCTAAAATTAAAAACAAAAACAGACACTTAGTGAGACATAGCTGAAACAGAGAGTCTTTCGGCGCAGAATGTCACATCAAAAAGAGGGGCATTATAGTTTCAGTAATCTTTTTTCTGACAAGGCATCCCTGGGGAAAAACTACTATCGAATAGAGTCTTTTGCGGGGATAGGCTTGCACTCAGGCAGTCGGTGCCCCCGGACACTTGGGGCAAGGAAACATTCTAAAGTTGAGGTGTAGGTGGAACACAGAGGGGAGTGACGAATTACTAGTGCGACCGCTGGCTATTTTTAAAAGTAATTCACGGATCTATCGGGAGTTTATTGGGGGGAGTTCGGGGGTCAACCCCCCCGCGGCCGGTTTGCCCCGGCCCTTCCTTAGGTCAGTGCCCCGGAGGGACCCCCACCAGTGCAAACCCCGGGTCCCCATTTTGTGATGGGGAACTAGAAACAGGTGGAAAAAAACAGTCCAAGTTTCTACTCTGGGGGGAAATCGAACCCAGGCCCCCCAGTGTCAAAGGGAGGCGTTCCATTTCGCGCACTTTAACAAATTCAGATACAAGCTGTGAGAAAAAACATTGCTAAGGGCTAGATATTGTTTTCAGTAGTAAGGGAATGTTGGTACTGTGGACTGTTTATTGACTTTGATGGAATGACCCAAAGGGTAAAGTTCAAAAGTGATGGGAATCCATAAACTTAAAGGGGGGGAAAAAAAATGTTAATATTCGTAAGTAATTAAAAAAAGACAGGTTACACAGTAAACAAAGAAAAACCACAAAAAAATATTCAACTTAAAGAACAACACTTTTTAAAAAACAAGGAACTTGCTTTATCAAAAAAGATTTTTTAAATTTTACTTTAAAATTTAATGAATGGGACAGTGAGTTGTCTTTTATTTTAATGAACAGGTAATACACAATAAAATGATAAAAAAGGATCAATAAAATTTTGCAAAAAAAATAAAAAAAAAACAACAATTCACTGAAATAAAATAAAATGACACAGGAAAAAAATACTATGTACAAACAGGCTAAAAAATGCACTGAAATAAACTTGCAAAATTGCAAATAATTGCTAAAAAAAAAAACCCTGTTAGAATCTCTGCAAGAAAAACTTTAGTGCAACAAATATTTGCACAAGAATTTTTGCAAAATGAGTCAAAGGCATAATAAAAATTATTCACAAAAGAAAAGAAATTATAAGGAATGAAAACTTTAACTCTTAACTGCATTTTAAAAAAAACTTAAAAAAGAAAAGAACAATTTACTTAAAGGAAGAACTTAAAATTGCCAAGAGTAAATTTTTCAATTTAAAAATGAAAAAATAATAGGTGCTAAAAACACTAACAAAAAAAAGTTTTAACCTTCAGTGATGCAGAAACACAACACATCAATTAACACAAACTGGGATTTCTTGCAAAGAAACTTGTGTGTGAAAAATTTTTAAAAAATGATTTTTGCTTGCACAAATAATACACTATTGTCTGTGGAAATAAAACAAAATTGAACTGGTAAATGGAAAGAATGGAAAAAAAGAATGTTTTAAACACAGGGAACAAAATAAAAAAACAAAATGTGGGAAAAAAAAAAAAAACAGACAACAGAGTTGTGATGCAAATTGAGGTGAAAAAAAACTGAAATATTAGGGGAATACTGAGACCAAGGTGATTTGAAGTGTAAACAAAAGTTTATATGCTCTATGTTGCACCACCCAAAAAAGGAAAAACACTAATACTTACTTCAAATGTTTTAAAAGATACACAAACAAAATAAAAGATAATGCAGAAAAATTTAACACTGAATAAAGGAGATTAAAGAAATTAATGCAATGTCATGTAAACACTGAGTTGATCAAAAGTCACTGAATGTCCTAAGAGAAAAAACTGGAAAAACAAAAGAAATGTTAACACTGCAAATGTCTCTATGAAAAAAAATATTATCGCTGTAACACTTGAAGAATGGGTTGATGGGTTGTTTTTATCGTTTGCTGCTGTCCTCTGCAAGGGGGATCGAGGGAATTTGGGTTCATCGGCGATAAAACTTCACACGGGGGGCTTTTAAGGTGGCCCCAAAAAACTCTGCTTTGACCCCCCAGTGGTCCTTAAAATATGGGTACAACCTTAGCAGTGCACCAAAAAATGTGAAGTAGGTGGTGGGTAATGGTGACTGTAGTTGGGGTTTTTGGGTTCAGGGCTGGGACCCGGGAATGGTGGACCACGTGATGTGAGTGGCTGGGCTTATGGGTTGAACGTCGTAAGCCTATGAGAACACCCACACTGCCCCGAAAATAATTCTAAGCGGGGTGGCTTTTTAAAATAAAAACCCCGAAATATTCAACACCACAAAGGGTGAAAAAAAGGGTCAGATGCTTTGGGGTTGAATCACAAAACGATGAAGATAAATCAGTGGTTTTCGAGTACTGGGGGTAAGCCCTGGGTTAGTTACTAGCTGGTAATCATAACCTTCACACAGAATGGCTGATAACTTACACGATGGCACGGCGGGGGGGAAGCGGCTTGGAGGCAAAGGAATTTGGGTGGGAAGGTAGGTGGATGGGAAATCCGTTTTTTTGACTCCCCCCCCCAGACTGGAAATGGGTTATTTTGCAAACTCGGGTACCCCCCGGGAATGATGCAAATAAGAGATAAACACTAATAAAGGGGACTGACCCGTGAAAAAGTAGAAGCTGGTAGGGCTTGGGGGTAGCTGACTTGAGGTAGCTGGCTGGCGTTAACCACGATAGGCCCATGGGACACGAAAGGCCGTCTTGTGGCAAAAATTTTTCTCCAGAAATCGCTGAATTGTCAGAATTACAGGGGCCCCCCGATCACCATTTTTTCGTAAGGGTTTTAAATGGAGATTCGTAGGTTGAAAATAGAACACTTTTTGGGATGGTAATTTTTTTGTCGTTGGATGTGAGGGTGGAGCCCGCCCCCTTGCTGCTGTTTAATGGTCTGCCCCCGAGTGAGGCCGGGGCAGAGGTATGAGCCCCACAATGTGCATCCCCTGAGTCACAAAAGCCCCCAGGTACAAGGGATTGTATCTAAAGCACTGGATGATAATACTATGCTTGATATAAAACAGGGTACAGGGATCAGCAACTATGTGACAACTCTCCCCGAACATGAGTTTTTCGCCTTGCTTAAAGTATGTATGGATCCTGATCCCCTAACTCTTTCCCAAAAAAATTCCACTTCCCGATACTCTGTGGCTGAAGAATACTTTCCCCAAAATCCTTTGATTTATCTGTGTCTTTTTTCCAACTGTGTCCCTTTTTATTG
>NW_026506837.1:0-47456 GCF_026875155.1 Cherax quadricarinatus | reverse complement strand
GTGAGCTTTATAATACCTCTGTTTAAAACTATGTATAGATCCTGCCTCTACTACATCGCTTCCCAAACAATTCCACTTCCTGACTGCTCTGTGGCTGAAGAAATACTTCCTAACATCCCTGTGATTCATCTGTGTCTTCAGCTTCCAACTGTGTCCCCTTGTTGCTGTGTCCAATCTCTGGAACATCCTTTCTTTGACCACCTTGTCAATTTCTCTCAGTATTTTGTATGTCGCTATCATGTCCCCCTATCTCTCCCGTCCTCCAGTGTCGTCAAGTCGATTTCCCTTAACCTCTCCTCGTAGGACATACCTCTTAGCTCTGGGACTAGTTTTGTTGCAAACCTTTGCACTTTCTCTAGTTTCTTTACGTGCTTGGCTAGGCGCGGGTTCCAAACTTGTGCCACATACTCCAATATGGGCCTAACGTACACGGTCTACAGGGTCCTGAACGATTCCTTATTAAGATGTCGGAATACTGTTCTGAGGTTTGCTAGGCGCCCATATGCTGAAGCAGTTATTTGGTAGATGTGCGCTTCAGGAGATGTGCCTGGTGTTATACTCACCCCAAAATCTTTTTCCTTGAGTGAGGTTTGTAGTCTCTGACCCCCTAGACCGCACTCCATCTTCGGTCTTCTTTGCCCTTCCCCAAACTTCATGACTGCGCTTGGTGGGGTTGAACTCCAGGAGCGAATTGCTGGACCAGGTCTGCAGCCTGTCCAGATCCCTTTGTAGTTCTGCCTGGTCTTCGATCGAATGAATTCTTCTCATCACCTTCACGTCATCTGCAAACAGGGACACTTTCGAGTCTATTCCTTCCGTCATGTCGTTCACAAATACCAGAAACAGCACTGGTCCTAGGACTGACCCTCTGTGGAACCCCGCTGGTCACAGTCGCCCACTCTGACACCTCGCCACGTACCAAGACTCGCTGTTGTCTTCCTGACAAGTATTCCCTGATCCATTGTAGTGCCTTCTATGTTACCCCTTCTTGGTCCTCCAGTTTTTGCACTAATCTCTTGTGTGGAACTGTGTCAAACGCCTTCTTGCAGTCCAAGAAAATGCAATCCACCCACCCCTCTCTCTCTTATCTTACTGCTGTCACCATGTCATAGAACTCCAGTAGGTTTGTGACACAGGATTTCCCGTCACTGAAACCATGTTGGCTTCTGTTGATGAGATCATTCCTTTCTAGGTGTTCCACCACTCTTCTCCTGATAATCTTCTTTATGACTTTGCATACTATACATGTCAGTGACACTGGTCTGTAGTTTAGTGCTTCATGTCTGTCTCCTTTTTTAAAGATTGGGACTAATTTGCTGTCTTCCATGCCTCAGGCAATCTCCCTGTTTCGGTAGATGTATTGAATATTGTTGTTAGGGGTACACATAGCGCCTCTGCTCCCTCTCTCAGGACCCATGGAGAGATGTTATCTGGCCCCATTGCCTTTGAGGTATCTAGCTCACTCAGAAGCCTCTTCACTTCTTCCTCGGTTGTGTTTACTGTGTCCAGCACTTGGTGGTGTACCCCACCTTTCCGTCTTTCTGGAGCCACTTCTGTCTCCTCTGTGAACACTTCTTTGAATCTCTTGATGAGTTCCTCACATACTTCACGGTCATTTCTTGTTGTCTCTCCTCCTTCCTTCCTTAACCTGATTACTGGTTCCTTGACTGTTGTTTTCCTTCCTGATGGGCTGGTATAACAGCTTCGGGCAGATTTAGCTTTTCGCTGCTATGTCGTTTTCATATTGTCGTTGGGCCTCCTTCTATCTGTGCATATTTCATTTCTGGCTTACGACTCTCTCCTTATTCTCCTGGTCCTTTCGCCTTCTATATTTCTTCCAGTCCATAGCACACTTGGTTTTTTGCCTCCCGGCACCTTTGGGTGAAACCATGGGTCATCCTGGCTTCTTCATTTTCCTGTTACACTGGGGTACAACCTCTCATCAGCCTCCTTGCACATTGTTGATACTTTTTTTTAAATTCCATCATCTCATTAAACTGGCTCCCTGCCAGTTCTTGTCTCACAGAACCCCGTTCACGAAGTTCCTCACTCCCATGTAGCCTATCTCTTGTAGTTTGGCTTCATTCATCCTGTCCTTCCTGCTTCCCTTCACACTTGTAGCTTTTGATGTGTATTCGAAGCTTTAATAAAACCACATGATCGCTGCCCCAAGAGGTTTTCATTGTGTTGTTCCTCAATATGTGCACTACTCAAGGTGGGAATACTAGGTCCAGTCTTGCTGGTTCATCCTCTCTCTCTCTTTGTAGTGTACCTTTACGTGTTGGTACATGAAGTTTTCGAGTACCACCTCCTCATCTTAGCCATCCATGTTTCTGGCCCCATGTGGCTCCAAGTTCTCCCAATCGATCTCCTTGTGGTTATGAGTCAACCATGATCAGGATGCAATGCCCTGTATGCATGAGCTCTTTTGGGCCACTCTAGCCGTGTTTATGTCAACCATCGCTCTATTGCTCTCATCATAGTCTTGTTACCTTTTGTGTGCTGTGTGTGAGTGTGTGTAATCACCTAGTTTCTCACCTAGGTTTGGAGGTTGCGGGGGGGTCGAGTCCGAGCTCCTGGCCCCGCCTCTTCACTGATCGCTACTACGTCACTCTCCCTGCGCCGTGAGCTTTATCATACCTCTGCTTAAAACGGCTATGTATGGATCCTGCCTCCACTACATCGCCGCTTCCCAACTATTCCACTTAATGACTACTCTGTGGCTGAAGAAATACTTCCTAACATCCCTGTGATTCATCTGTGTATTCAGCTTTTCCAACAGTTGTACTTGTTACTGTGTCAATCTCTGGAACATCCTGTCTTTGTCCACTTGTCAATTCTCTCAGTTTTTGTATGTGTATAATGTTACCCCCTATCTCTCATGTCCTCCTGTGGTAGTCATGGTTGATTTCCCTTAACTCTCCTCGTAGGACATACCTCTTAGCTCTGGGGACTAGTCTTGTTGCAAACCTTTGCACTTTCTCTAGTTTCTTCACGTGCTGGCTAGTGTGTGGGTTCAAACTGGTGCCGCATTTACTTCCAATAAGGGCCTAAAATACACGGTGTACAGGCGTACTGAATGAATCCTATTAAGATGTCGGAATTGCTGTTTGAGGTTTGCTAGGCGCCCTATGCTGCAGCAGTTATCGGCTGATGTGCGCTTCAGGAGATGTGACCTGGTGTTTATACTCACCCCATGATCTTTTTCCTTGAGTGAGGGTTTGTAGTTCTGACGCCTAGGACTGTACTCGTCTGCGGCCTATCTTTGCCCTTCCCCCAATTTCATGACTTATGCACTGGTAGGGTTGAAACTAGGGAGCCAATAGCTGGACCAGGTTCTGCCAGCCTGTCCAGATCCCTTTGTATTTCTGCTGGTCTTCGATATCTGCGTGAATTCTTCTCATCAACTTCACGCATCTTGCAAACAGGGGACACCTCAGACGTATATTCTTCCGTCATGTCGTTCACAAATACCAGAAACAGCACTGGTCCTAGACTAGGACTGACCTGCGGGACCCCGCTGGTCACAGGTGCCCACTCTGACACCTCACCACGTTACCATGACTCGCTGCTGTCTTCCTGACAAGTATTCCCTGATCCATTGTAGTGCCTTCTTGTTATCACCTGCTTGGTCCTCAGTTTTGCACCAATCTCTTGTGTGGAACTGTGTCAAACGCCTTTCTTGCGTCCAGAAAATGCAATCACCCACCCCCCCCTCTCTCTCTTGTCTTACTGTTACGTCAACCATGGTCATAAGAAACTCCAGTGGTTTGTATTACAGGATTTCCGTCCCTGAGCCATGTTGGCTGTTGTTGATGAGATCGTTCCTTTCTAGGTGTTTCCACCACTCTTTCCTGATAATCTTTCTCCATGATTTTGCGTCTCTATAGATGTCAGTGACACTGGTCTGTAGTTTAATGCTTAATGTCTGTCTCCTTTTTTAAAGATTGGGATACATGTGCTAGTCTTCCATGCCTCAGGAAAATCTCCTGTTCGATAGTTGTATTGAATATTGTTGTTAGGGGTACACATAGCGCCTCTGCTTCCTCTCTCAATACCCCATGGGAGATGTTATCTGGCCCATGGCCTTTGAGGTATCTAGCTCCACTCAGAAGCCTATTCCACTTCTTCCTCGGTTTTTGTGTGCACTGTGTCCAGCACTTGGTGGTGTGCCCCACCTCTCCGTCTTTTGGAGTCCTTCTGTCTCTCTCCTGTGATCACTTCTTTGAATCTCTTGTAGGTTCTTCACATACTTCACGGTCATTTCTTGTGTCTCTCCTCCTTCTTCCTTTTAGCCTGATTACTGGTCCTTGATTGTTGGTTTTCTCTGAGGTGGCTGTAACAACAGTTTCGGGTCAGATTTGGCTTTCGCCACTGCTATGTCATTTTCATATTGTCTTTGGGCCTCCCTTATGATCTGGCATATCGTTTTGGCTCTAGACTGTTTCCTTATTCTCTGGGTCCTTTGCCTTTATATTTTTCATTTCCCTAGCACACTTGGTGTTTTTTGCCTCCATGCACCTTTGGGTAAACCTTGGGCTCATCTGGTTTTTCATTATTCCTATTACCTTGGTTCACAAACCTCTCCTCAGCCTCCTTGCATTTTGTGGCTACATATTCCATCATCTCATTAAAACTGGCTTCCTGCCAGTTCTCTTGGTCCACTGAACCCGTTCAGGTAGTTCCTCATTCCTGTGTATTCCCCTTTCTTGTTAGTTTGCTTCATTCGTCTGGCCTTGCTGCTTCTCCCTCCACTTGTAGCTCTACTGTGATTGTGTTTGTGTGTGTGATCTCAACAATTCAATATTTGCACCAATATAAAACAACCTTTTTTTCATTACAGTGTGACCGGTGTGTGGAAGTGTTGAATTGCTTATTACTATATAATTTGTTCATGGATTGTAGCCATGTATAAAGTAAGTAATTATTCTATACAGGATCATTACCTTTGTAAAATTGTGAGTTCATTACTCTGTACTTGCCTCAGCTATCAAAATTGGAGTCCAGTCCCTGGAACCCATTATGTACCTCTGTAATCTTTTGGACTACCGCCCACAGGATGTGTATGGGATGACTACTGCCACAAGATGGGTATGGGGTGACTACGCCCACAGGATGGGTATGGGGTGACTACTGCCCGGGACAGGATGGGTATGGGGTGACAACCGCCCACAGGATGGGTATGGGGTGACACCGCCACAGTGATTGGTATGGGGTGACTACTGCCCACAGGATGGGTATTGGGTGAACTACCGCCCACAGGATGGTATATGGGGTGGACTACCGCCCCAGGATGGGTAATATGGGGTGACTACCGCCCAAGGATGGGTATGGTGGACTACGCCCACAGTGATGGGTTATGGGGTGACTACCGCCCACAGGATGGTATGGGTGGACTACCGCCCAAGGTTGGGTATGGGGGTGACTACGCCCATCAGGATGGTATGGGGTGACTACTGCCCACAGGGATGGTATGGGGTGACTAACCGCCCACAGGATGGGGTATGGGGTGACATACTGCCCCACAGGATGGGTATGGGGGGTTATGTGGGGTGACTACGCCCACAGATGGTATGGGTGACTACCGCCCACGGATGGGTTGGGGGTGACTACCGCCACAGGATGGGTATGGGCGTGTATCCTACCGCCCACAGGATGGGGTATGGGTGATACCCCCACAGGATGGGTATGGGGTGCATAATAAACATATATAAACTTAAATGACTTTAGCACCCTGACATACCTGGAGTTTACTGGAGAGGGGTTTTCGGGGATCAAACGCTCCCGCGGCTTGGCCTGAGACCAGGGTCTCATGGTGCACATGGGTCTGATCAACCAGGCTGTACTGCTGGCCGCACGCAAAACTGACGTAAGGACACAGACCGGTTGTCAGGTATTCTTTAGGTGCGCTGTCAGTGCCTTCTTGACAGACAGTAGAGGTATATGGTAATCCCCCTTATGTATGATGTGCAGGCAGTTGAACTGTCTTGGGCCCCGCGACCACTCTATTGTGTTGTCTCTCAGTTGTACTCGTGGCGCCCCAGCTTTTTATCGTGGGGAATGGTTGCATCTCCTGTCGAGTCTTTTGTTCGCCTTCGTGTGTATATTTCCATGTATCTCTCTCGCCTGCGTTCTAGGGAATACAGTTGAAGGGCCTTCAACCGTTCCCAGTAATTTAGGTGCATTATCGTACTTACGTGTGCCATGAAGTTCTTTGTACACTCTCCAGGTCTGTAATGTCGCCAGTCTTGAAGGTGGCGTTATTGTACGCAGTATTTCCAGCCCTAGAGAAACACAAGCGATTTGAAGAGAATCATCATGGGCTTGGCATCCCTAGTTTTGAAGGTTCTCATTATCCATCCTATCATTTTCCTAGCAGATGCGGTACATACATTTTTGTGGTCTTTAATGGCGAGATCTCCTGATATTATCACTCCCAAGTCCGTCACATTACTTTTTCGCTCTATTGTTTGGTTAGAATTTGTAGTATACCCTGATTTTAATTTCTTGTGGGAGGCCGTAAGAGTAACATCTCGACCCCTTCATTTTTCAACCGATTACATTCATTTTTGGCTGGAATATTGCTGCACACTAACAGCACCTTTCAAGGCAGGTGAAATTGCTGACCTAGAAAATGTACAGAGAACCTTCACGGCGCACATAACGGAGATAAAACACCTCAATTACTGGGAGCACTTGAGGTTCCTAAAACTGTATTCCCTGGAACGCAGGCGGGAGAGATACATGATTATATACACCTGGAAAATCCTAGAGGGACTAGTACCGAACTTGCACACGAAAATCACTCACTACGAAAGCAAAAGACTTGCAGACGATGCAACATCCCCCAATGAAAAGCAGGAGGGGTGTCACTAGCACGTTAAGTGGACCATACAATAGTGTTCAGGGCCGTGGACTGTTCAACTGCCTCCCAGCATAATAAGGGGGATTACCAACAGAACCCCTGGGCAGTCTTCAAGCGGCACTGACATGAATACTACAGTCGGTTTCCTGACCAGCCGGGCTGTGGCTCGTACGTTGGTTTGCGTGCAGCCAGCAGCAACAGCCTGGTTGATCAGGCTCTGATCCACCAGGAGGCCTGGTCACAGACCGGGCCGCGGGGGCGTTGACCCCCGGAACTCTCTCCAGGTAAACTCCAGTATGCTGTGCCGAAGTTTCAAACATATCGGCCGAAAAGGAAATGAAATATGCAAAATTTACGAGAAATTACATTTGGCAGTCGGGTCTGACTCAGTGGTACTTGGAAAAGTGGTTTTGACACTTGCTGCTGATAGTAGAACACTTTCTAATTCATTACGTTGATGTGTAACTTTCTAAAATGAACCTTATCTTCATTGCTTAAAAAAATAGTTTCGTAACTTTTTTGACATTTTGGAAGATGTCGGTCTTGTTGCCCACACAAATCTAAAAATATTTGGGATACTGCAGAGAGGCGCTCACAGAAACTAGTAAAACCAATCATGTTCTTGTTTGTTGTGAAAATCAGTCAATTCATCTCAATTCCATCAGTAAATGTTATAAAAGGCATTCAGCATGAAGTTATAAATAAAGACAATAGATCAGGTCAGCAAAACAAAGGGGGTCAGCAGAGAGGCAAGCAAGGGACTAGCTCCTTAAGGTATTACTATACTAATAGCAGGAGTGTAAGAAAGGAGATAGATGAGCTAAGATTAATTGAAGTGCAGGAAAATTAGAATATAAATTGCTATAACAGAGACCTGGCTCAATCTGAAAGATAGAGAGGATTGCCCTCTGGATGTCACATACAAGGCTATAAATTATTCCACATGACAGGGTCAACAGGAAAGTTGGTGGAGTTAGCGATGTATGTCCAGAGACATTTAACTTGTCTGTGTTAGACAAGAATATTAAATTAGAGCGTCAGCACTGAATCTGTTTGGTTACAGCTTCTCGAGGGCGAGAAAAAACTAATTTTGGGTGTGATTTACAGGGCCCCAAAATCTTGATAGGGAGTGCAGTAAACTTCTATGGGACGAAATTCGTAGGCTTCTACATACGAAAATGTTGTTCTAATGGGTGATTTCAACTATTAGACAGATTGACTGGAGCAATTTGACAGGAAATTTAGAGTCAGGTGGACTTTCTGTGATACGATCAGGATTGTTTTTTGTAAAACAGTTTGTGACAGAGCAACTGGGGGAAATAACCTCCTTGACTTGGTTCTTGCCTAGTAGGGAAACTCATAATTAATAATCTTGTGAGGTTATTCGATGAGCTTGGAAGTGATCACAAATCACTCAGTTTTAATATATCATGGAATTCCCCTAATAATGACAATCAAGTCTCCGTCCCTGACTTTCGGCTTGGCTGATTTCATAGGACTGAAAAATTTACTTAGGTGGGCTGACTGAATGACCTGGACTTAAGGGTCAGGTAGGTGGTGATGGTTGCCGATATGATGCTATTCCAGGGCATAGTTCTAGCATGCCAGTCAATTTATCGTTTCCAAATAGGGAAATCAGATCAAACCAAAAATGATCCTAAATGATGAAACATAGATTAAAAAATATCTGATTGGTCAAAGAGAGGCATATATAGGCAAATCAAAAGAGGAGAGGGGCAT
Organism: Cherax quadricarinatus; assembly: GCF_026875155.1. Classification (NCBI taxonomy): domain Eukaryota; kingdom Metazoa; phylum Arthropoda; class Malacostraca; order Decapoda; family Parastacidae; genus Cherax; species Cherax quadricarinatus. The sequence continues at coordinate 38,851 of NW_026506837.1, read as the reverse complement.
TCGGAGGAAATCGATATATTCAGTGTAAAGAGAGAAATAAAAAAAGGAATACTCCCGCCCCCCGAGATATGAGGTTAAAGTTGTCAAGGAGAATCGAAAGAACTATCCAAAAGGATTCTTTCAGGTATACAGAAGTAAGACCAGGGACAAGATAGGCCCACTCAAAAGTTCTGGGTGGTCAGCTCATGACAGTGTAAGGAATGTGTAGAATTTTATAAACACATTACTCCTCTCAGTTTTTTACACAGGAGGATACAGCGATATTCCAGTAATGAAAAATTATGTAGAACAGGACGATAATTAAACTGTGCACTATTAGGGTCACAAGTGACATGGTCCTTAGGCAAATAGATAATTAAAACTCACAATTCCCCTGGCCCTGGATGAACTGTATGCAGGTTCTAAAGGAATGTAAAGAGAGCTTAGCACACACTTTGGCCCTTAATCTTTCAACATATTCACTACAAAACTGGCATGGTGCCAGATAAGTGGAAAATTCATGTGATAACCTATTTTCCAAAACGGGTGACAGGTCCTTAGTTCGGAACTATAGGACCAATCAGCCTGTATACTCATAGTGGGAAATTTATGGAATCAATAATTGCGAGGCAGTTGTAGCCCACCTTGAAAAAAAGCATAAATTAATCAGCGAATTCAGCTGGTTTTACAAAGGGGCGTCCTTCCTGCCTTACGGAATTTATTAACTTTTTTCATAGAGTATTTGAGGAGGTAGATCATGGTAATGAATATGATATTGTGTTATGGAATTCAGTATGGGCTTTTTGACAGGGTCCCACATCAGAGACTGTTGAGGAAAATTAAAGCACATGGAATAGGAGGAAGAAATTTTTTCCGGTAGAGGCATGGTTAACTAATAGGCAGGCCAGAGAGTTTGATTAAATGGGGATGAAAATCAGAGTGGGGAAGTGTCACGAGCTGTGTTCCACCAGGGGTCAGGGTGTTGGGCCCCCCTGCTGTATCACATCTACTTTAAAACGACATAGAATGAGGGCATAAGAGCGACATCGCAAGTTTGCCGATGACACAAAATAGGGCCGTCGAATTCATTCTGACGAGGACATTCGAGCACTCCAGGAAGATTTGGAATAGGATGATGCAGTGGTTCGGGAGAAGTGGCAGATGCAGTTTAATATAGACAAATGCAAAGTTCTAAATGTTGGACAGGACAATAACCATGCACATATAACTAAATAATGTAAATCTTAATATTACGGAATTGCGAAAAGATTTGGAGTTCTGGGTTTAGCAGTAATCTGAAACCAAGACAACTGTGCATAAGTGTTCGAAATAAGCTATAGGATCCTTGGCTTATATCCAAGAAGCTAAATAATAGGAAGCATCAGTTGTTCTTCAACTCTATACATCCTTGGTTTGTTAGGCCTCCATTTAGATTATGCTGCCGTTTTGGTTCACCGTATTACAGAATGGATTAAATTTTCTGGAAAATGTACAAAGGAGGATGACAAAGTTGATCCCATGTATCAGGAAAAACCTTTCCCTTTATGAGGATAGACTAAGGGCCTGTAACTGCACTCTCTAGAAAGACGTAGATTAGGGGGATTTGATGGAGGTGTTATAAATGGGAAGAAGGAATAAATAAAGGGGGATGTAAATAGTGTGCTGAAAATATCTAAGCTAGACAGGACTCGCAGCAATGGTTTTAAGTTGGAAAAATTCTGATTCAGGAAGGATATAGGAAAGTACTAGTTTGTATAGAGTTGTGGATGAGGTGGAACAAAACTCCCAAGTACGTTTTAGAGGCTAGTAGAAGTTGTGTAGCTTTAAAAATAGGTTGGATATAAATACATGAGTAGATGTGGGTGGGTGTGAGTTAGACCTGATAGATTTGTGTACCAGGTCGGTTGCCGTGTTCTCACTTAAGTCAATTGTGACTGACCTGACTACGGTTGGGTTGCATTGGCTTAAGCCGGTAGGAGACTTTGGACCTGCTCGCCATGGGCCAGTAGGCCTTCTGCAGTGTTCCTTCGTTCTTATGTTCTTATGTTCTTATAAATAATGATGGATCGGCCTAAATAGGTATATATAACTTACTTTCGAAGATATAGGCCGCAGCGGCCCCGGGGCGGGGGGGGGGGGGGCACCCCAGGTGCCTAGGGATTTTTTTTTTCCGAAAATTCGCTTTCTTGTTACACTTTTCCCCGAACCTACGAATGTTTATTACGTTAAACCATTGTTAAATCTCGTTTTCTCTCGTTATAGTGACTGAGAGAATGGCGATCTTTATCTTCATGAGATATATCGCTAGAAATTTTTTTCCTCTGGGGCGTATATTATGCATATATATTTTTTCTTTTGTACTTTTTATATTTCTATGCTGTTGTTATATTGCATTATGTCATATTAGATCAATTGTGAAAGGTAAATAAGCCTTATAGTTTATATCAGTCGTGGGTATGAAATATTTGTTGGCTGGAGGGTTCGGCCATCTGGGCATATTCCCAGTGGAGGCTCCTGATTAGTCCCTTGACCATATTAGCTCCGGCCCTCTGCCATGCTCTCAGACAGAGTTTCTGTATTATATTAGACATAAAGATATAAGAAAACGATAAAAATTGTGCAGGGGGGGGGGGGGGGGGGAGGAAGCGGCGTCAGCGCTTGTTATGCCGGGCAGACCTGTCACCATCCATGTTATAAATGGACTATAAATTCCTTTTAGAAATCATCGTTTCAAGGATAATAATCATACCAGAGTGTAGCCAGAAAGTTCAACTATTTTTTTTGGTAACAACTCAATTTTCATATTTTTTCGAGTTTTTTTACTCCGCGCGCTTAGACCTGCCACCTCCCTTGAATCTTTCAATATCTGAGTAGTTGAAATTTCTTATCATTGAATTTCATATTGTTTTGAGTGGCCCATTCGAAGATTTGGTTTATGTCCGCTTGAAGTCTTGCAGTGTCTTCAATGGAGGTCACTATAATTGCAGTCCGGGTGTCATCGGCAAAGGAAGACACGGAGCTATGGCTAGCATCTCTGACTATGTCAGACATGAGAATGTGGAATAGAATGGGAGCCATTACTGTGCCTTGTGGAACAGAGCTTTTCACCGTAGCTATCTCAGACTTTACTCTGTTTACTATTACTCTTTGTGTTCTGTTTGTCAGAAAGTTACATATCCATGTACCAACTTTTTCTGTTATTCCTTTATCATGTGTTTTGTGTGTTATTACATCATGGTCACACTTCTCGAAAGCTTTTGCAAAGTCTGTGTATACTACATCTGCATTTTGTTTATCCTCTACAGCATCCAGGACCTTGCCATAGTGATCCAGTAGCTGGGACAGGCAGCAGCGACCTGCTCTAAACCCGTGTTGCCCTGGGTTGTGTAACTGATGGGTATATAGGTGGTTGGCGATCTTGCTTCTTAGAACCCATTCAAAGATTTTTATGATATGGGATGTTAGTGCTATCGGTCTGTAATTCTTTGCAATTACTTTACTGCCACCTTTGTAGAGTGGGGCCATGTCTGCTGTTTTTAGTGATTGTTGGATGACCCATGTGTCATTGCTCCCTCTCCATAGAATGCTGAAGGCATGCGACAGGGGCTTCTTGCAGTTCTTGATGAACACGGAGTTCCATGAGTCTGGGCCTGGGGCAGAGTGCATGGCCATGTTATTTATTACCTTTTCGAAGTCTTCTGGTGTTAGGATAATATATGAGAATTTTGGATTGACCAAATTTTGGTCTTTTCATACAGAAATTCCATTTGCAAGTCCCAATATGACTCAGTTTTTAGCAAGCCGCTACCCAGACTGAGAGTTGAAGATCAAAATGAATTTTTTATGAGAGAGCCACAGAATTTGCATTGATAAATTAGACACATGTGCAACACTTGGGTATCTTTAATGAGGAAACGTTTTGGCCGCACCAGTGACTTCACAGTCATTAATAGCGAGATAGTGAAGAAAATCCCAAGGGAGGCGTACGTTTCCCTCATTAAAGATACCCAAATGTTGCACATGTGTCTAATTTATCAACTTGTCGGATCTTTGAACCATTCATCTATGAAGAAGTATTTTTTTTTAAGTTACCTTTATGGCTTTTAGTTATTCCTGCGATTCTTGTCTCCTGTAAGATTCCATCAGCTTAAGTTCAATATTTGCAATTTCACTGACCAGTGCCTCCCTTCTTATTTCAGATATAGTGAGCCTTCTCAGCAGCTCTGTGACTCTTAGCCGTCGTCTATTTAGGGAGCATCTCTCTCTCTCTCTCTCTTTAGTATACATTTTCTCTTTCTTTTTCTTAAAGGAATGTGCCTTGAGCAGATCTCAAAAACCACAGAGTTTATTTTTTTTCTAGGCAAAGGTTTGGATTTGTGTTGTTTAGGTCATCTTCCCAGCTTGTTTCATTTAGGACATGGTCGACTTGTTTCCATTGTATGTTTTAGTTATTGAATTGATTTTGTTGAAGACACCCTCATGACCGATCACATTTTGCTGATCAGGAGCCCTGTGCATACATGTCTATATCTCTGTTATGTTATGATCTAAGTGTATTGTCTTTAATACGGTTATATTACGTATCAGATCGTCGTTGTTAGTGAAGATGAGGTCAGTGTATTTTTTAGTCTTGTAGGCTTTACTATTAGCTGGTTTAATCACACACAAAGTGGGGTTGTCACAGCTGCTCTTTGTGATGACACTGTGCTCTTGGGAGATTCTGAAGAAAGTTGCAGAGATTGGTGGATGAATTTGGTAGGGTGTGCAAAAGAAGAAAATTAAATTTGAATACAGGAAAGAGTAAGGTTATGAGGATAACAAAAAGATTAGGTGATGAAAGATTGGATATCAGATTGGAGGGAGAGAGTATGGAGGAGGTGAAACGTATTCAGATATTTGGGAGTGGACGTGTCAGCGGATGGGTCTATGAAAGATGAGGTGAATCATAGAATTGATGAGGGAAAAGAGTGAGTGGTGCACTTAGGAGTCTGTGGAGACAAAGAACTTTGTCCTTGGAGGCAAAGAGGGGAATGTATGAGAGTATAGTTTTACCAACGCTCTTATATGGGTGTGAAGCGTGGGTGATGAATGTTGCAGCGAGGAGAAGGCTGGAGGCAGTGGAGATGTCATGTCTGAGGGCAATGTGTGGTGTGAATATAATGCAGAGAATTCGTAGTTTGGAAGTTAGGAGGAGGTGCGGGATTACCAAGACTGTTGTCCAGAGGGCTGAGGAAGGGTTGTTGAGGTGGTTCGGACATGTGGAGAGAATGGAGTGGAACAGAATAACTTCAAGAGTGTATCAGTCTGTAGTGGAAGGAAGGCGGGGTAGGGGTCGGCCTAGGAAAGGTTGGAGGGAGGGGGTAAAGGAGGTTTTGTGTGCGAGGGGCTTGGACTTCCAGCAGGCATGCATGAGCGTGTTTGATAGGAGTGAATGGAGACAAATGGTTTTTATACTTGACGTGCTGTTGGAGTGGGGAGCAAAGTAACATTTATGAAGGGATTCAGGGAAACGGCAGGCCGGACTTGAGTCCTGGAGATGGGAAGTACAGTGCCTGCACTCTGAAGGAGGGGTGTTAATGTTGCAGTTTAAAAACTGTAGTGTAAAGCACCCTTCTGGCAAGACAGTGATGGAGTGAATGATGGTGAAAGTTTTTCTTTTTCGGGCCACCCTGCCCTTTGGTGGGAATCGGCCAGTGTGATAATAAAATAAAATAATATATATATATATATATATATATATAATATATATATATATATATATATAAAATATATATATATATATATATATAAATATATGTATATATATATATCGTAGGGGTTCTTGAATGGAGATATCGGGGGTTGAAGGTAGACACACTTGTTGGATGGTAACGATATATTGTCAGACTTTGATGATGGGAAATGGAGCCCAACCTCTGCCTGTCCTAGCCTATGTCTAACGCCGACTGAGACCAAGGTAGCTAGCTCGCCTCACACTCAAGCTGTATCCCGTGACGTCACACAAACAGTCACAGGCCTAGGGAGTCTTCTATATAAACACATGGATGATACTATAATGCTCAGCTAATCTATACAACACAGGGATCAGCAACTATGCTGACAGCTCGGTCATGTTACGTATGTAACATGACCGTATGAACAGGCATGCGGTTCTGGGCTGATTCTATACAATAACAAATTCATATATAACTTAGAACTAATGGATGGTATCATAATGGACGTTAGCATATTGAATTTTACGTAATGGGTGTTAACGTAATGATTTTTTACGTAATGCATTACAAACTATAGGAACAAATCATTGTATGATATGGATGGAATTGATCGATCGATCTGTATTCATGCACTCTATGGATTCTGAGGAAGAATAAATATATATATACAAGGTGAAATTAACAGCAAATGTATCTGGTGCACTCAGACTATTACTGTCAAATTCTCAGAAGCGACACGTCAAGTTTATTGTCCAGTGTGGGTTGTTGATTGGTGTAATACGCACGGCGTACCTCTAAGTGTCACTAAGGTTGTAGGTTCGAGTCTCCTTCAGCCAGAGATCAGTGTTTGTCGGGGTTATTTCGCCTGGCTATTCCGTCATTCCTTGTGTATTTTATATTTAGTTTATAGATTTATTTTATTTATATATATATATATATATATATATATATATATTTATAATGTATTATATATTTAATATGGTGTGTGTGTTGTGTTGTGTGTACATCAATAACCACTATTTGTGTTGCTGGGGGGTCGTGTCCATAGCTCCTTGGACCCCAACCGCACCGCCTCTTATCCGGTTGCTACTTGGCCCTCCATATCTATTACTCACGATCCTGAGCTTTATTCAAACATCACGTCTTAAAACTTGTGTATTGGTTCCTGCCTCCATCCACTTACGTCATTTTATAGGCTATTACACTGAATTACAAATATACCTGTAATGAAGGATTGTATTCCTATATGTCTTGGACCTAATTTGTGTCTTCAACTTCCAAATTGTGGCTTCTTGTTTCTGTTTGTCCCTCCCATGGTACTTACTGTCTTTGTACACATTGTCTATTCCATACGCAAAAGTTTTTTATATGTCGTTTATCATGTGAGTGTGTGTGTGTGTTGTGTTGTTTGTGTGTTGTTTGTGTGTTGTGTGTGTAGGTGTGTGCGTGTGGTGTGTGTGTGTGTGTGCTGTTGTGTGGCGTGTGTGCGTGTCGTGGTGGGTGTTGTTGTGTGCTGTGGTTGATATAGGGTCGCTCATTTGCTCATAGAGAACACACTACTAAACACCTAAAATCTTTTTTGTAGTTGAAGGTTTTTAGCAGTAAAGACTAATCTGAAAACCAAAACCTTGTTTTATTGTGGTTGTAACCAAAGCGTTCCGGATGCTGCTTTCCCAGCAGCAATTCCAGGAAACAGCTTGTTGTCGATAATTGGAACTTATTGGGAGAAAATCTCTAAACTCCTGCCACCCAAAACGTTCTTGCTTAATGGGAGATTTAAACTTCAAACACTAAAATGGAGGAGGTAGCAACCGTTGAAAATAATATTTTAGCAGACAAGAGAAATCACCAGGAGGCACCAAAGCCCAGATGAAAAATTTCACACACCAATTGAGCTGGAGCCTTTATAAGCTTGCACAACAAAATTCACATTTATTAGATTAAACAAGCAAATTTAAAGCTTCCGATAGACTAAAAAAATACCACTGGACCTAATCATTCACTAACAACGACGATCTGATCACGTAATATTACCGTATTAAAGACAATACACTTCTTAGATCATTACATAAAAGAGATTTAGACTTGTATGCACAGGGCTCCTATGTGCTGCAATAATGTGCATCCGGTCATCATGGAGGGTTTTTGGTGATTCACAATTATTCAATTTAAATAACAAAAAACTACAATGGAACAAGTCGACCTCATTGTCCTAAATGAAACAAGCTGGGGAAGATAGGAGGATGACCTAAACAACACAAACCAAACCTTTGCTAGATAAAAATAAAAAAAATAAACTATTGGGGTTTTTGTGATCTGCTCCAAGGAATCTTCCTTTTAAGAAAAAAGAAAGGAGGCAAACTGTATACTAAAGAAGAGAGAGAGAGGAGAGATGCTCCTCTAAAATAGACGAAGCGCGGAAAAGATAAGAAGAAAGAGTCACAGAGGCTGCTGAGGGAAGGGCTCACTTGGGCCCCCCCCCTCTAGTCTTCTGTCTGATTTGTTCGTTGCCTTTGTGTGGTTGAACCTCAACTCACTGGGCTTTCCTCACGAAATATATATGAAAGAAGATGGGATGTGTGGAGGCACTGGTCAGTGAAATTGCATAATATTGAAATTAAGTATGAAGGGAATATTAAGGAGGACAAGAATTAGCAGGAATAAATAAAAGACTAAAGGTAACTTAAAATAAAAAATACTTATGAATAGATGGAATGGTTTTCAAAAGATTCCGAAACAAGTTGATTATTTGAGACAACATGTGCTGAAAAATTTTTTGGGTATCGTTTAATGAGGAATCTATAGCCCTACCTGTTATTCTTTTTCTCCTTTGTTTGGACTGATGAAGAGTCACGTGTGCGCACTAATAAAAATAAACGTTTCCTCATTAAAGATATAACCAAGTGTTGAACCATGGGTCTATAATTTATTCAATGCAAATTCTGTGTCTCTCTCATAAAAAATTCATTTTTGTTTATTCACTCTCAGTATGCGGTAGAGGCTAAATATTGCTCAAAAAAACTGAGTTGTGTCATATTGGACTTGACTAAATGATAATTCTTTTTGTATGATAAAGTCCCATAAATTTGGTCTCATCACTATTAATTTCTAATATATTATTTAATAAACCAGAGAAAGACTTACGGATTAGGTATTATATAACATCGGCCTTGCACTCTGCCCCAGGGCCCAAGACTCTTGGAACTCCGTGGTTGTTCAGTCTAGAACTGCTTAAAAGAAGCCCTGGGGCGAATGAATTGCTGCGTATTTGGTGAGGGTGATGCATTTAGACATTTGTCAAATGGGGTAGTACTATTAAATTTAAATACAGACTGGACATGGCAAAATATGTATTAGGCGGTCTGGCTGTAGTGAGGTATATGGAATGGACATAGTTTTTCAGACAGTGGTGATCGGTCTTAAAAGTGTTAGTATTATTGAGGTTTTTTTTTGAATGGGGGTTCTAAGGAAGCAAGATCGCCCATCCACCCTATATTACCATTTTCAGTTATTTAAACAACCAGGGCAAACATTCAAGGGTTATGGTTTCTTTGTATAGCCTGATTTAGAGAAGGTCGTGCGGCCTTGTACCAGTCTAACTGGTGATCGTTGGGATTGGGTAATGGATGCTGGGGTGAGTGGCAGGGTGTGGTTGTTGGTGTTTATTTTTTTGTGATGAGATGTTAGTTTGAATCAGTAGTTGATACTTTAGATTGCGAGATGGGTTGTCCTTGTTGGTTGTGCTAGATACAAACTAATTCAACACCACCTCTTGATTTATGGTTATAACTGTATATTGGTTCGGTACAGGTTATGTAATTTCTGACAACAGAACTCTAAGAGAATAGTAAACAGTGTAAAGTCTGAGTTAGTACGGTGAAGTGAAAAAAAAAATTGGGTGGAAATGAAAGAAAAGATTTAAAAAGGTGGGATGGGGAGAAGATGGGGGAAAAGCTCTGGTTTCCACAAGGCTCAGTAATGGTCCCCATTTCTATTTCCACTTCTCTTGTCTGAACTTAGTCAGAGATCTAGCAATTGCATCCGTGTCTTCCTTTGCGATTGACACCCGCCAGGTGACGGCTATTTTGTCTGCAACCTATTATAGTGAACTCATTGAAGACTTGCCAAGACTACAAGCGGTTTTTTAACCTAATATTCGAATGGGGCCACTCAAACAACAAATGAAATTACATGATATGAAATTTCTTCTACTCAGGGATATTGAAAGATTAAAGGGAAGGTGGCAGAGGAGAAGAGGTGTGGGCAAGGGGCTCCTATGCGCCGCGCGCGCGAGTAATAAAAAATCAGAAAAAAAAAAAAAATATTGTAAATTGAGTTCCGCTTACCAAAAAAAAATAGTTGAACTTTGGGCTTACACTCTGGTATGGATTTTTATCCTTGTACGATGTTTCTAAAAGGAATTATAGTCATTTATTAAAACATGGATGGTGGACCAGCGACCCCGGATAACCCCATAACAAAGCCTGAACGCCGCATTTTTCTCCCCCCCACCCCACCGTGCAATTTTATCGTTTTCTTATATCTTTATGTCTAATATAATTACAAAAAACACTGGTCTGAGTGCATGGCTGATTGGGCGGAGCTAATATGGTCAAGGGACTTATTCAGAGAGACTCCTAGGGGAATAGTGCCAATGATGGCCGACACCTCCAGCCAACAATAATATTCATTTTACCCTCGCTGATATAAACTATAAGGGATATATTTACCTTCACAATTGATCTATTTGACATAATGCAAATATACCAACAAAAGCATACACCACCGAAAATATAAAAAAGTCACAAGGAAAAAATAATATATAGGCATAATCTGACGCCCCAGAGGATAAAATTTTCTAGCGGATTATATCTCATGAAGATGGAAAGATCCATTTCTCTCGTCACTATAACGAGAGAAAAACGGGAGTTTACAATGGTTAACGGTTATAAAACATTCGTAGTTACGGAAGAATAAATGTGTAAAAGAAAGCGATTTTTCGGGGGGTAAAAAAAAAAATACCCTAGGCAACTGGGGTGCCGCGCGCGCTGCCGCCTATATCTCGAAAGTATGTTATTTACCTAATTTGGGCCGATCCATCATTTATTTATAAGAACATAAGAACATAAGAACGAAGGAACACTGCAGCAAAGGCCTACTGGCCCATGCGTGGCAGGTCCTCCCTACAAGTCTTATACAGGATTAAGCCAATGCACCCAAACCTAGTCAGGTCAGGTCACCTTGACTTAAGGGAGGAACACGGCAACCCGACCTGGTAGCACAAGCTATACAGGTCTAAATCACACCCACCCACATCTACTCTTGTTTATACTCCAAACCTATTTTTAAAGTACACAGTTCTAGCCTCTATAACGGTACACTTGGGAGTTTGTTCCATCATCCACAACTCTATTAACACAAACCAGTACTTTCCTATATCCCTTCCTCGAATCATGAATATTTTTCCTCAAATTTAAAACCATTGCTGCGAGTCTGTCAGGCTAGATATTTTTCAGCACACTATTTAAATCCCCTTTATTTATTTCCTGTCTTCATTTATTACACCTCAATCATATCCCCCCTAATTCTACGTATTTCTAGACGAGTGCAGTTTTCAGGGCCCTTAGTCTTTCCTCATAGGGAAGGTTTTGATACATTGGATCAACTTTGTTCATACTCATTTGTACATTTTCCAGAGGAATTTATATCCATTCTGTAATACGGTGACAAAAAAGTGCAGCATAATCTAAATGGAGGCCTAACCAAGGATGGTATAGAGATGAAGACAACCTGAGGACTCTATTATTTTGCTTCTTGATATGAAGCAATGGATTCTATTAGCTTATGCGAACACTTATGCACTGTTGTCTTGGTTTCAGATTACTGCTAACCAGCTAATCCTAAATCTTTTTTCGCAATCCGTAATATAAGATTTACATTTATTTAGTTTATATTGTGGCATGGTTATTGTCCTGCCTGTCCAACTTTAGAACTTTGAACATTTGTCTATAATTAAACTGCATTGCCAACTTCTCCGGACCACTGCATCAGTCTATTCAAATCTTCCTGGTGTGCTCGAATGTCCTTAGTCAGAATGATTCGACGGCCTATTTTGGTTTGTATCGGCCAATCTTGCCGATTGTCGCTCTTTATGCCCTAATCTATGTCGTTTATGTAGATTGTGAAACCAGCAGGGGGCCATACCCCAACAATGACCCCTGTGGGAACACAGCTAGAGTCAACTTCACCCACTCTGATTTCTCCCCATTTATTGCAATATACTGCTTGACTTATTTTGTTAAACCATGCCTCTATCCCAGGAAAAAAAAATTTCTCCTCCCTATTCCATGTGCTTTAATTTTCCTCAACAGTCTCTGATGTGGGGACCCTGTCAAAAGCCTTACTTGAAGTCCATATACCACATTTCATATTTCATTACCATGATCTACCTCCTCAAATACTTAGTGGAAAAAAGTAGTTAATAAATTCGTAAGGCAGGAACGCCCCTTTGTTAAAACCATGCTGAGATTCGTTGATTTATTTATGCTTTTCAAGGTGGCTTACGAAACTGCCTACGGCAATTATTGATTCATAAATTTTCCCCCACTATGGAGGTCAGGCTTCATTGGGTCTATAGTTCGAAGATAAGGACCTGTCACCTGTTTTGAAAAATAGGATTCAATTTGTCATTTTCCACTATCTGGCACCATGCCAGTTTGTAGTGATATGTTGAAAAGATTAGCCCAAGGTGTGCTAAGCTCCTCTTTACATTCATTTAGAACCCTTGACATCAGTTCATCAGGGCCTGGGGATTTGTTAGGTTTTTTATTTATCTATTTGCCTAAGGACATGTCACTTCGTGCCTAATAGTGCACAGTTTATTATCGTCATGTTTACATAATTTTTCATTTCTGGTATATCGTGGTATCTCCTGTGTAAATAAATGAGAGGAAGTAGTAGTGTTAAATCAATTCTACACATTTCCATTATCCTGTCAGTGAGCTTGAACGAGGGAACTTTTGAGTGGGCCTATCTTTGTCCTGATCTTACTTATGTATACACTGAAAGAACACTTTTGGGTTAGTCTTCGATTCTCTTGCAACTTCTTTAACCTCTAATCTCTTTTTGCTTTTTAATTCCCTTTTTTTTTTCTCTCTTTAATCTGATATAATCGATTTCTCAATTGCCACCTCTCCTCTTTTGTGATTTGCCTTATATGCCTTCTCTTTTGGGACCATCAGATATTTTAAATCTATTGTTCATTCAATTTAGGATCATTTTTTGTTTTTGATCTGTATTTCCCTATTTGGAACCCAGTTAATTTGACTTCCTGAAGCTGCAGCTAGAACTATTGCCCTGGAAAAGCATAATATCGGCAACCATCACCTCCTACCTGACCCTTAGTCAGGTCATTTACAGTTCAGCCCATCCTAAGTAATTTTTCAGTCCTATGAAATAAGCCCAGCGAAAGTCAGGGACTGAGACTTGATTGTCATATTAGGGGAATTCCATGATATATAAAAACTGAGTGGATTTGTGATCACACTTTCCCCAAGTCATCATTAACCTCAAGATTAAATAATTTAGTGTTTCTACCTACTGGCAAGAACCAAGTCAAGGAGGTTATTTTCCCCTAGTTGACTCTGTCACACAAACTGTTTTAAAAAACAATCCTGGATGTATCAAGAAAGTCACCTGACTCTAAAAATTTCTGTCAAATTGCTACAGAGTCAAATCCTGTTTATAGTTGAAATCTCCCATTAGCACAAACATTTTCGTATGTAGATGCCTTTACGAATTTCGTCCCATAGAAGTTTACTGCACTCCTTTCAAGATTTTGGGGGGCCCTGTTAAACACACCCAAAATTAGTTTTCTTCCTCGGCCATCGAGAGCTGTAACAAAACAGATTCAGTGGCTGACGCTTCTTATTAATATTTGTCTAACACAACAATTTAAAATTGTTCTGAAATAAATCGCTACTCCACAACCTTTCCCTGTGGACCCTGTCAATGTGGAATAATTTATAGCTTGTATGTGACATTCAGAGGGCATCTCTCTATCTTTCAGATTGAGCCAGGTCTCTGTGTATAGCATATTATTCTATTGTTTTCCTGCCACTTGCAATTAATTTAGCTCATCTATCTTATTTCTTACACTCCTGCTATTAGTTATAGTAAACCTTATGGCGAGTAGTCCCTTGCTGCCCTCTGCTGTCCCCCTTTGTTTGTCGACCTGATCTATTGTCTTTATTTATAAATCATTCTGAATGCCTTTTATACATTTACTGAATGAATTGAATGAATTGACTTGAATTTTCCCAACTAACATAGAAGATTTGGAGATTGTTTTCTAGTTTCTGTGAGCCTCTCTGCAGTATCCCAAATATTTTTAGATTTGTGTGGGCAACAAGACCGAAATATTCCAAAAATGTCAAAAAAAGTTACGAAAACTATTTTTTTTATGCATGATGATAAGGTTCATTTTAGATAAGGTAAACCAGCACGTTATGGAATTAGAAGTGTTCTATCCCAGCAGCATGTGTCAAACACTTTTCCAAGTTCTACTGATTCAGGACCGACTGCCTAATGTAATTTCTCGTAAATTTTGCATATTTTCATTTCCCTTTTCGGCACGCCCGATATGTTTGAAACTTCGGACAGCATACTGGAAGTTTACCTGGAGTGAGTTCGGGGGTCAAGCCCCCCCCGCGGCCCGAGTACTGGACCAGGCCTCCTGGTGGATCAGAGCCTGATCAAACAGGATGTTGATGCTGGCTTGCACGCAAACCAACGTACGAGGCACTGACCGGCTGGTCAGGAAAGACTTTAGGTTGCTGTCCCAGTGCCGGCTTGAAGATGCCCAGGGGTCATGTTGGTAATCCCCCTTATGTTTGCTGGGAGGCAAGTTGATCAGTCTCGGGCCACTGACACTCATTGTATGGTCATATTTACGTGTGTGACACCTGCTTTTCGTGTATTGGAGGGGATGTTGCATGCTGTCTGCAAGTCTTTTGCTGTCGTAGTGTGCTGATTTTGTGTGCAAGTTCGGTACTAGTCCCTCTAGGGTTTTCCACTGTTGTATATAATCATGTATCTCTCCCGCCTGCGTTCCAGGGATACAGTTTTCGGAAAAAAAACCTAAGTGCTCCCAGTTAATTGAGAGGTGTTTTATCTCCGTTATGTGCGCCGTGAAGGTTCTCTTGTACATTTAGGTAAGCAATTTCACCTGCCTTGAAAGGTGCTGTTCTGTGTTGCTGCAATATTCCAGCCAAAAATGATTGTATCGGTTGAAAATAATGAAGGGGTCGAGATGTTACTCTTTCGCCTCCCACAAGAAATTAAACTCAGGGTATACTAAAAATTTCTAAACCACCAAAACAATAGAGCGAAAAAAAAAGTATGTGACGGGACTTGGGAGTGATAATATCAGGAGATCTCGCCTTTTTAAGACCACAAATATGTGAGTATGTACCGCATCTGTAGGGAAAATGATAGGATGGATTATGGAGAACATTCAAAAACTAGGGATTGCCAAGGCTTGATGATTCTATTTCAATATCGATTGTGTTCTCTTGGGATGGATTACTGCTGTACTCTAACGGACTCCTTAAAGTCTGGGACATACGATACGGTGGTGTGTTATATGTACGGACATTGGCACAGTTTGACGTTTAATGCACCTAATAAATTACTGGGAACGGTTTGAAGGCCCTTCAACTGTATTCCCTGGACGCAGGCGAGAGAGATACTTGATAATATACTCAACGAAAGGCGTGAAACCAAAAGACTCACAGGAGATGCAAACATTTCCCCGATATATAAAAAAGCAGGGCGCCCACGAGTACACTGTGAGACTACACAATAAAGTTGGTCCGGGGCCAAGACAGTTACTGCCTCACCGCATACATAAGGCGGGATCCACCCATTACACCAAACTCAACCTATAGCTGTTCTTCAAGAAGGCTTGGACAGGCGCCTACTAAAGTGGAATACTGAACCAACCGGTCTGTGGTCCTTACGTCTTTTGCGTGCGGCCAGAAGTAACAGCCTGGTTGGATAGTACCATAGTATGCACCCATGTGACCTGGTCTCAGGCCAAGCCGCGGGAGCAGTTGATCCCGAATCCTCTCTCCAGGTAAACTCCAGGTATGTCAATGCTAAAGTCATTTATAGTTTATTATGTTTTGAATATGCACCCCATACCAATCCTGTGGCGGACGTAGTCACCCCATTACCCAGACCTGTGGGCGGTAGTCAACCCCCATAAACATCTGTGGGCGGTAGTCACCCCCCCAGACCCATCATGTGGGCGGTTGTCACTCCCATTCCCTATACTGTGGGCGGTCGTCACCAATACCCAATCTGTGGGGCCAGTAGTACCCCAATAACCATCCTGTGGGCGGTAGTCACCCCATACCCATCCTGTGGGGGCAGTAGTCACCCCATACCATCCTGTGGGCTGGGTGGTAGTCACCCATTACCCATCCTGTGGGCGGTTAGTCACCCATACCCATCCTGTGGGCGGTAGTCTCCAATACCCATCTGTTGTGCCGGTAGTACCCAATACCCATTCCTCGTGGGCGGGTAGTAACCCCATTAACCATCCTGTTGGGCGGTAGTCACACCTTACCCATCTGTGGGCGGTTGGCACCCCATACCCAATGCTGTGGGCAGGTTGTTGTCACCCCATACCCATCCTGTGCGGCGGTAGTCACCCATACCCATCCTGTGGGCGGTTGTACCCATACCCATCCTTGTGGGCAGTAGTCAACCACCATACACCATCCTGTGGGCAGGTAGTCACCATACCAATATGTGTGGGCTGAAGTCATCCCCATACCCATCATGTGGGCGGTAGTAAAAGATTACAAGAGGTACATAATGGGTACAGGGACGGGGAACTCCAAAGTTTTGATAGCCTGAGCAGTAGTTACTGAGGTAATGATCTCACAATTTACAAAGGTAATGGAATCCTGTTAAGGAATAATTACTGACGTTTATACATGGCTTCTATCATGAACAAATTAGATAGTAATAAGCAGTTCAACACTTCCACAACCCGGTCACAACACTGTAATGAGTCTTTTGTGCAAATATTGATTGTTGAGTACAACACACACACCACACACAGTAGAGATTCAAGTGGAGGAGATAGATGCAGGAAGGCCAGGAACGAATGAAAGCCAAACTACCAAGAAAGGGGACTACACAGGAATGAGGAACTACCTGAACGGGGTTCGGTGGTTTCAATGGGACAGAGAAATTGGCAGGGAAGCCTGTTAAGAGATGATGGAATATGTAGAAAACAAAATTGCAAGGAGTGGCTGAGAGAGGTTTGTAACCTAGGGTAAGAGGAATAATGAAAAAGCCGGATGAGACCAAGGTTTACCCAAAGGTGCAGGGAGCGCAAAAACCAAGTGTGCTAGGGAATGGAAGAAAAGAAAATATAGAAGGCAAAGGACCCAGGAGAATAAGGAGAACAGTAGTAGAGCCAGAAAATCGAATATGCACAGTTAGATGGGGAGGCCCAATGACAATATGAAAATGACATAGCAGCGACGAAAAGCCAAATCTGACCCGAAACTGTTGTACAGACACTCAGGAGGAAAACACAGTCAAGGACAAGGTAATCAGGGCTAAGGAAGGAAGTTGAGAAGAGACAACAAGAAATGCCCTGTGAAGGTAGGTGAAGAACTCAACAAAGAGATTAAAAGAAGTGTTCACAGAGGAGACAGAAGGAGACCTCCAGAAAAGACGGAGACCCTAGAGGGGGGGGGCACACCACCAAGTGCTGGACCACAGTGCACACAACCGAGGTAGAGTGAAGAGGCTTTGAGTGAGAGTAGATACTTCAAAGGAATGGGGCCAGTAACATCTCCCCATGGGTATTGAGAGAGGAAGCAGAGGCGCTATGTGTACCACTAACAAACAATATTCAATTACATCTCTATCGAAACAGGGTGGGATTTGCCCTGAGGCATGGAAGAAGACAGCAAAATGTAGTCCAAATCTTTAAAAAAGGAGACAGACATTAAGCTTTAAACTAAGACCAGGTGTCAAACTGACATGTATAGTACGCAAATCATGGGAGGAAATTATCAGGAGATGAGTGGTGGAACACCAGAAAGGAACGATTCTCATTCATTAAAAAGCCAAAATGGCTTTAAGGGTCGGGAATATCGGTTTACAAAACTACTGGAGTTCTATGACATGGTGTCAGCAGTTAGACAACAAGAGAGAGAGGGGTGGGTGATTGCATTTTCTTGGACTGCATGAAGGCGTTTGGGACACAGTATCCACACAAGAGATTGGTTGCAAAACTGGAGGCAAGCAGGGATAACAGAGAAGGCCACTACATATGGATCTGGGAATACCTTGTCAGGAAGGACAGCAGCGAGTCATGGTACCGTGGTGAGGCTGTCAGTAGTGGGCACCGTGCGCGGGGTCCCCGAGGGGTCAGTCTAGGACCAGTGCTGATTTCTGGTTATTTAGTGAAACGACATGACGGAAGGGGAATAGACTCTGTAGGTTGTCCCTGTTTGCAGATGACGTGAAGTTGATGAGAAGAATTCACTCGATCGAAGACCAGGCAGAAAATACAAAGGGTCTGGACAGGCTGCAGACTGGTCCCAGAACATTGGCTCCTGGAGTTCATTACCACAAAGTGCAAAGTCATGAAGATTGGGGAAGGGCCAAAGAAGGCCGCAGAGGAGTACTGTTAGGGGGTCAGTCTAGAGATACAAACCTCACTCATGGAAAAAGATCTTGGGTGTGTGTATAAACACCAGGCAATCTCCTGAAGCGCTCATCAACCAGATTACTGCTGCAGCATGGGCGCCTAGACAAAACCTCAGAACTAGCATTCCGACATCTTAATAAGGAATCCTTCAGGACCCGTACACGTGTATGTAGGACATATTGGAGTATGCGGCACCAGTTTGGATCCCACACCAGCCATGCACGATGAAGAAACTAGAGACGTGCAAAGGTTATGCAAACAAGACTCAGTCCCAGAGAAGAGCGTATGGTCCTACGAAGGGGAGAGGTAGAGGTTAAGGGAAATCAACCTGACGACACTGGAGGACAGGAGAGATAGGGGGTACTTGATAACCGACATTACAAAATATCTTGAGAGAATTGACAAGGTGGACAAATACAGGATGTTCCAGAGATTGGACACAGTAGTACAAGGGGACACAGTTGGAATGCTGAAGACACAGATGCAATCACAGGGATGTAGGAAGTATTCTCTTCAGCCACAGAGTAGTCAGTAAGTGGAATAGTTTTGGGAGGAAGCGATGTAAGTGTAGTGGAGCAGGATCCATCATAGTTTAAGCAGAGGTTATGAGAAAAGCTCACGGCCTCCAACTTTTGCACAATAAAGAGCTGTAATTCGAGAGTAGGACACGTAGTAGCGATCAGTGAAGAGGGCGGGGCGGAGCTCGGACTCGACCCCAGCAACCTCAACTAGGGTGAGAACTATGTGAGTACACATCACTCACACACACAACACAAAAGGCAAAAGAAAGACTATGATGAGAGCAAAATTTTTTTATAGAGCGATGGTTGCCACACTGGCTATAGAGTGGCCAATGGCTCATGCATTACAGGGCCAAAGATCCTGATAATGGGTGACTTTAACCACAAGGAGATCGCTTGGGAGAGAGAACTTGGAAGCACATGGGGCCAGATTACATGAGGGATAAGGTGATGGAGGTCGGTACTAAAAACTTCATTGTACAACAGTAAGGGACACTACAAGAGAGAGAGGAGAGATGAGAGGATGAACCGCAAGGACTGGACTATAGTATTCAACCTTGGTAGTGCACATATTGAGGACAATCCAATGAAAGACCTCTTGGGGCAAGCGATCATGTGGTTTTTTTAAGCTTCGAATACACAGCAGAGCTACAAGTGGAAGGGAAGCAGAAGGCCAGGATGAATGAGCCAAACTAAAAGAGAGAGGACTACATGGGGAGTGAGGGAGGGAAACTTCTGTGACGGGGTTCAGTAGTGAGACAGAGAATGGCAGGAGGAAGCCAGTTAATGAGATGATGAATATGTATCAAAACATGTGCAAGGAGGCTGATGAGAGGTTTGTACCAGGGTAACAGGAAAATGAGAATCCAGGATGATGCACATGGCGTTCACCCAAAGGTGCAGGGAGGCAAAAAAACCAAGTGTGCTATGGAGTGGAAGAAATATAGAAGTCAAAGGACACAAGGAGAATAAGGAGAGCAGTCGTAGAGCCAGAAAGGAATATGCACAGTTATGAAGGGGAGGCCCAACGACATCTGGAAAACGGACATAGCAAGCGAAAGCTAAATCTGACCCGATGCTGTTTACAGCCACATCAGGAGGTGGGAGTGGAAAACAACTAGTCAAGGACCAGGTAATCAGGTTAAGGAAGGAAGGAGGGAGACAACAAGAAATGACCGTGAGTTGTGAGGAACTACATCAAAGAGATTCAAAGGAAGTGTTCACTGAGGAGGACAGAAGTGGCTCCAGAAAAGACGGAAAGGGGGGTTACACCCCAAAGTTGCTGACACAGTAAAACACAACGATGGAAAGAAGTGAATGAGGGCTTTGAGTGAGCTAGATACTCTCATGGACAATGGGGGCAAGATAACATCTCTCCATGGGTCCTGAGTGGCGGAGGGGGGGGGGGGGGGGGCTCCGGGGCGAGGGAAGAGCAGAGGCGCTATGGTACCCTCCTCCTAACAACCAATATTCTATACATCTACCGGAAACAGGGAGATTGCCTGAGGGCATGGAGACAGCAAATTATTCCCAATCTTTAAAAAAGGAGCGCAGGACATGAGCACTTAAAACTACAGGATACCCCAGTGTCAACTGGACATGTATTATGCAAAGCATAAAGAAGATTATCAGGGAGAAGAGTGGTCGGAACACCTAGGAAAGGAATGTTCTCATCAACAGAAGCCATAATGGTTTCGTGACGGGAAATCCTGTGTCAACAAACTACATGGAGTTATTTGACGTTGGTGACAGCATTAAGATAAGAGAGAGAGGGGTGGGTGGATTGCATTTTCTTGGATGCCAAGAAGGCGGTTTGACACAGTTCCCACAAGAGATTAGTTGCAAAAACTGGGGACCAAGAGGGGTAACATAAGAAGGCATACAATGGATCAGGGAATATTGTCAGGAAAGACAACAGCGATGTCTTGGTACGTGGCGAGGTGTCAGAGTGGGCGACTGTGTGACCAGCGGGGCGGGTTCCACAGGGTTCAGTCTTAGGAACCCAGTGCTGTTTCTGGTGGGCCCCGTATTTGTGAACGACTCTGAGGATGGAATTAGACTCGAAAGGTCCCTGTTTGCAGATGACGTGAAGGTGATGAGAAGAGAAGTCATTCGATCGAAGACCAGGCAGAACTACAAAGGGATATGGAAGGCTGCAGACCGGTCCAGCAATTCGCTCATGGGTGTTCAACCCCACCCAAGCGACAGTCATGAGTTTGGGGATGGGCAAAAGAAGAACGAAGAGATGGGGAGTGCGGTTAGGGGATGTCAGAGGGACACAAACCTCACTCAAGGAAAAAGATTTTGGGGTGAGTTATAACAAGGGCACATCTTCCTGAGCGCCCACATATACCAAAATAACTGCTTCAGCATATGGGCCTAGCAAACTCAGAAAACAGTATTCAGACATCTTAATAAGCCCGCGAATCGTCAGGACCCTGTAAAGACCGTGTACGTTAGGCCCATTATTGGAGTATGTGGACAAAGTTTGGAACCCGCGCCTAGCCAAGCACGTAAAGAAACTAGAGGAAAAGTGCAAAGGTTTTGCAACAAAACTAGTCCAGAGCTAAGAGGTATGTCCTACGAGGGAGAGGTTAAGGGAAATCGACTTGACGACACTGGAGGACGGGAGAGATAGGGGGACATGATAGCGACATACAATATACTGAGAGAAATTGACAAGGTGGTTCAAAGAAAGGATGTTCCAGAGATTGGGAAACAGCAACAAGGGGACACAGTTGGAAAGCTTGAAGACACAGATGAATCACAGGGAATGTTAGGATGTATTTCTTCAGCACAGAGCAGTCAGGAAGTGGGAATTGTTTGGGAAGCGATGTAGTAGAGGCAGGATATATACATTAGATTTAAGCAGTGGTATTAATAAAGCTCTCGGCTTCTACAGGGAGAGTGGCCTAGTAGGTACCAGTGAAGAGGGCGGGGCCAGGAGCTAGGACTTCACCCTGAAACCTCTACTAGGTGAGTACAACTAGGGGAGTACACACACACACACACACACACACACACACACACACACACTCACTCACAACACCGCGCATACACACACCACAAACTACTTAGGTTGAGCTCAAGTGGAGGAGAGCAAGCAGGAATTGGGTGAATAACCAAAACTAAAAATGGGGGAAACTACTCAGGCTTGAGGAACTTCTTTCAGCCATTCAGTGGGGAGAGGGAACTGACAGGAAAACAAGTACAAAGAAATGATGGACTATGTCGCAACAAAATGCAAGGAGGCAGAGGACCCAGAGGTTTGTTCCCAAGGGAAACAGAAATAATGGGCGAAGAACAGGAACGAGTCCCTTGGTTCACCCAAAGGTGTAGGGAAGCAAAAACTAAGGTTGTACTAGAGAATGGAAAAACGGTACAGAAGACAGAGAAATCAGAAAATTAAGAGATAGACGAAGAGCCAGAAACGAAATGCAACAGATGAAGAGGGAGGCTCAATACGAAAATGACATAGATCGAAAGTTCAAGACTGACCCAAAGCTGTTGTACAGCCACATTCAGGAGGAAAACAAACAGCAAGGACAGGTAATCAGGACTGAGGGAAGGGTGTTGGGGGATTCACAAGGAACGACCAAAAAGTATGTCAGGAGCTAAACACGAGCTTTTTAAAGATGTATTTTACATTGGAAACCTGTAGGACTCCAGGAAATCAGAGGCAGGGGGGGGCTCCAGCAAGGCTGGATGAGGTACATATAATCCAAGGTGTAGGTGAAAGAGGCTGTGCTATGCGAACTTGACACCTCAAAAGGCGGTGGGATCAGAAAAAACTTCGCTCCGATGGGTCCTTAAAAAGAGGGAGCAGAGATATTGTGAGTAAAACGTGTAGCACAAGCGACACGTCAAGTTTATTGTCCAGTGTGGGTTGTTGATTGGTGTAATACGCACGGCGTACCTCTAAGTGTCACTAAGGTTGTAGGTTCGAGTCTCCTTCAGCCAGAGATCAGTGTTTGTCGGGGTTATTTCGCCTGGCTATTCCGTCATTCCTTGTGTATTTTATATTTAGTTTATAGATTTATTTTATTTATATATATATATATATATATATATATATATATTTATAATGTATTATATATTTAATATGGTGTGTGTGTTGTGTTGTGTGTACATCAATAACCACTATTTGTGTTGCTGGGGGGTCGTGTCCATAGCTCCTTGGACCCCAACCGCACCGCCTCTTATCCGGTTGCTACTTGGCCCTCCATATCTATTACTCACGATCCTGAGCTTTATTCAAACATCACGTCTTAAAACTTGTGTATTGGTTCCTGCCTCCATCCACTTACGTCATTTTATAGGCTATTACACTGAATTACAAATATACCTGTAATGAAGGATTGTATTCCTATATGTCTTGGACCTAATTTGTGTCTTCAACTTCCAAATTGTGGCTTCTTGTTTCTGTTTGTCCCTCCCATGGTACTTACTGTCTTTGTACACATTGTCTATTCCATACGCAAAAGTTTTTTATATGTCGTTTATCATGTGAGTGTGTGTGTGTGTTGTGTTGTTTGTGTGTTGTTTGTGTGTTGTGTGTGTAGGTGTGTGCGTGTGGTGTGTGTGTGTGTGTGCTGTTGTGTGGCGTGTGTGCGTGTCGTGGTGGGTGTTGTTGTGTGCTGTGGTTGATATAGGGTCGCTCATTTGCTCATAGAGAACACACTACTAAACACCTAAAATCTTTTTTGTAGTTGAAGGTTTTTAGCAGTAAAGACTAATCTGAAAACCAAAACCTTGTTTTATTGTGGTTGTAACCAAAGCGTTCCGGATGCTGCTTTCCCAGCAGCAATTCCAGGAAACAGCTTGTTGTCGATAATTGGAACTTATTGGGAGAAAATCTCTAAACTCCTGCCACCCAAAACGTTCTTGCTTAATGGGAGATTTAAACTTCAAACACTAAAATGGAGGAGGTAGCAACCGTTGAAAATAATATTTTAGCAGACAAGAGAAATCACCAGGAGGCACCAAAGCCCAGATGAAAAATTTCACACACCAATTGAGCTGGAGCCTTTATAAGCTTGCACAACAAAATTCACATTTATTAGATTAAACAAGCAAATTTAAAGCTTCCGATAGACTAAAAAAATACCACTGGACCTAATCATTCACTAACAACGACGATCTGATCACGTAATATTACCGTATTAAAGACAATACACTTCTTAGATCATTACATAAAAGAGATTTAGACTTGTATGCACAGGGCTCCTATGTGCTGCAATAATGTGCATCCGGTCATCATGGAGGGTTTTTGGTGATTCACAATTATTCAATTTAAATAACAAAAAACTACAATGGAACAAGTCGACCTCATTGTCCTAAATGAAACAAGCTGGGGAAGATAGGAGGATGACCTAAACAACACAAACCAAACCTTTGCTAGATAAAAATAAAAAAAATAAACTATTGGGGTTTTTGTGATCTGCTCCAAGGAATCTTCCTTTTAAGAAAAAAGAAAGGAGGCAAACTGTATACTAAAGAAGAGAGAGAGAGGAGAGATGCTCCTCTAAAATAGACGAAGCGCGGAAAAGATAAGAAGAAAGAGTCACAGAGGCTGCTGAGGGAAGGGCTCACTTGGGCCCCCCCCCTCTAGTCTTCTGTCTGATTTGTTCGTTGCCTTTGTGTGGTTGAACCTCAACTCACTGGGCTTTCCTCACGAAATATATATGAAAGAAGATGGGATGTGTGGAGGCACTGGTCAGTGAAATTGCATAATATTGAAATTAAGTATGAAGGGAATATTAAGGAGGACAAGAATTAGCAGGAATAAATAAAAGACTAAAGGTAACTTAAAATAAAAAATACTTATGAATAGATGGAATGGTTTTCAAAAGATTCCGAAACAAGTTGATTATTTGAGACAACATGTGCTGAAAAATTTTTTGGGTATCGTTTAATGAGGAATCTATAGCCCTACCTGTTATTCTTTTTCTCCTTTGTTTGGACTGATGAAGAGTCACGTGTGCGCACTAATAAAAATAAACGTTTCCTCATTAAAGATATAACCAAGTGTTGAACCATGGGTCTATAATTTATTCAATGCAAATTCTGTGTCTCTCTCATAAAAAATTCATTTTTGTTTATTCACTCTCAGTATGCGGTAGAGGCTAAATATTGCTCAAAAAAACTGAGTTGTGTCATATTGGACTTGACTAAATGATAATTCTTTTTGTATGATAAAGTCCCATAAATTTGGTCTCATCACTATTAATTTCTAATATATTATTTAATAAACCAGAGAAAGACTTACGGATTAGGTATTATATAACATCGGCCTTGCACTCTGCCCCAGGGCCCAAGACTCTTGGAACTCCGTGGTTGTTCAGTCTAGAACTGCTTAAAAGAAGCCCTGGGGCGAATGAATTGCTGCGTATTTGGTGAGGGTGATGCATTTAGACATTTGTCAAATGGGGTAGTACTATTAAATTTAAATACAGACTGGACATGGCAAAATATGTATTAGGCGGTCTGGCTGTAGTGAGGTATATGGAATGGACATAGTTTTTCAGACAGTGGTGATCGGTCTTAAAAGTGTTAGTATTATTGAGGTTTTTTTTTGAATGGGGGTTCTAAGGAAGCAAGATCGCCCATCCACCCTATATTACCATTTTCAGTTATTTAAACAACCAGGGCAAACATTCAAGGGTTATGGTTTCTTTGTATAGCCTGATTTAGAGAAGGTCGTGCGGCCTTGTACCAGTCTAACTGGTGATCGTTGGGATTGGGTAATGGATGCTGGGGTGAGTGGCAGGGTGTGGTTGTTGGTGTTTATTTTTTTGTGATGAGATGTTAGTTTGAATCAGTAGTTGATACTTTAGATTGCGAGATGGGTTGTCCTTGTTGGTTGTGCTAGATACAAACTAATTCAACACCACCTCTTGATTTATGGTTATAACTGTATATTGGTTCGGTACAGGTTATGTAATTTCTGACAACAGAACTCTAAGAGAATAGTAAACAGTGTAAAGTCTGAGTTAGTACGGTGAAGTGAAAAAAAAAATTGGGTGGAAATGAAAGAAAAGATTTAAAAAGGTGGGATGGGGAGAAGATGGGGGAAAAGCTCTGGTTTCCACAAGGCTCAGTAATGGTCCCCATTTCTATTTCCACTTCTCTTGTCTGAACTTAGTCAGAGATCTAGCAATTGCATCCGTGTCTTCCTTTGCGATTGACACCCGCCAGGTGACGGCTATTTTGTCTGCAACCTATTATAGTGAACTCATTGAAGACTTGCCAAGACTACAAGCGGTTTTTTAACCTAATATTCGAATGGGGCCACTCAAACAACAAATGAAATTACATGATATGAAATTTCTTCTACTCAGGGATATTGAAAGATTAAAGGGAAGGTGGCAGAGGAGAAGAGGTGTGGGCAAGGGGCTCCTATGCGCCGCGCGCGCGAGTAATAAAAAATCAGAAAAAAAAAAAAAATATTGTAAATTGAGTTCCGCTTACCAAAAAAAAATAGTTGAACTTTGGGCTTACACTCTGGTATGGATTTTTATCCTTGTACGATGTTTCTAAAAGGAATTATAGTCATTTATTAAAACATGGATGGTGGACCAGCGACCCCGGATAACCCCATAACAAAGCCTGAACGCCGCATTTTTCTCCCCCCCACCCCACCGTGCAATTTTATCGTTTTCTTATATCTTTATGTCTAATATAATTACAAAAAACACTGGTCTGAGTGCATGGCTGATTGGGCGGAGCTAATATGGTCAAGGGACTTATTCAGAGAGACTCCTAGGGGAATAGTGCCAATGATGGCCGACACCTCCAGCCAACAATAATATTCATTTTACCCTCGCTGATATAAACTATAAGGGATATATTTACCTTCACAATTGATCTATTTGACATAATGCAAATATACCAACAAAAGCATACACCACCGAAAATATAAAAAAGTCACAAGGAAAAAATAATATATAGGCATAATCTGACGCCCCAGAGGATAAAATTTTCTAGCGGATTATATCTCATGAAGATGGAAAGATCCATTTCTCTCGTCACTATAACGAGAGAAAAACGGGAGTTTACAATGGTTAACGGTTATAAAACATTCGTAGTTACGGAAGAATAAATGTGTAAAAGAAAGCGATTTTTCGGGGGGTAAAAAAAAAAATACCCTAGGCAACTGGGGTGCCGCGCGCGCTGCCGCCTATATCTCGAAAGTATGTTATTTACCTAATTTGGGCCGATCCATCATTTATTTATAAGAACATAAGAACATAAGAACGAAGGAACACTGCAGCAAAGGCCTACTGGCCCATGCGTGGCAGGTCCTCCCTACAAGTCTTATACAGGATTAAGCCAATGCACCCAAACCTAGTCAGGTCAGGTCACCTTGACTTAAGGGAGGAACACGGCAACCCGACCTGGTAGCACAAGCTATACAGGTCTAAATCACACCCACCCACATCTACTCTTGTTTATACTCCAAACCTATTTTTAAAGTACACAGTTCTAGCCTCTATAACGGTACACTTGGGAGTTTGTTCCATCATCCACAACTCTATTAACACAAACCAGTACTTTCCTATATCCCTTCCTCGAATCATGAATATTTTTCCTCAAATTTAAAACCATTGCTGCGAGTCTGTCAGGCTAGATATTTTTCAGCACACTATTTAAATCCCCTTTATTTATTTCCTGTCTTCATTTATTACACCTCAATCATATCCCCCCTAATTCTACGTATTTCTAGACGAGTGCAGTTTTCAGGGCCCTTAGTCTTTCCTCATAGGGAAGGTTTTGATACATTGGATCAACTTTGTTCATACTCATTTGTACATTTTCCAGAGGAATTTATATCCATTCTGTAATACGGTGACAAAAAAGTGCAGCATAATCTAAATGGAGGCCTAACCAAGGATGGTATAGAGATGAAGACAACCTGAGGACTCTATTATTTTGCTTCTTGATATGAAGCAATGGATTCTATTAGCTTATGCGAACACTTATGCACTGTTGTCTTGGTTTCAGATTACTGCTAACCAGCTAATCCTAAATCTTTTTTCGCAATCCGTAATATAAGATTTACATTTATTTAGTTTATATTGTGGCATGGTTATTGTCCTGCCTGTCCAACTTTAGAACTTTGAACATTTGTCTATAATTAAACTGCATTGCCAACTTCTCCGGACCACTGCATCAGTCTATTCAAATCTTCCTGGTGTGCTCGAATGTCCTTAGTCAGAATGATTCGACGGCCTATTTTGGTTTGTATCGGCCAATCTTGCCGATTGTCGCTCTTTATGCCCTAATCTATGTCGTTTATGTAGATTGTGAAACCAGCAGGGGGCCATACCCCAACAATGACCCCTGTGGGAACACAGCTAGAGTCAACTTCACCCACTCTGATTTCTCCCCATTTATTGCAATATACTGCTTGACTTATTTTGTTAAACCATGCCTCTATCCCAGGAAAAAAAAATTTCTCCTCCCTATTCCATGTGCTTTAATTTTCCTCAACAGTCTCTGATGTGGGGACCCTGTCAAAAGCCTTACTTGAAGTCCATATACCACATTTCATATTTCATTACCATGATCTACCTCCTCAAATACTTAGTGGAAAAAAGTAGTTAATAAATTCGTAAGGCAGGAACGCCCCTTTGTTAAAACCATGCTGAGATTCGTTGATTTATTTATGCTTTTCAAGGTGGCTTACGAAACTGCCTACGGCAATTATTGATTCATAAATTTTCCCCCACTATGGAGGTCAGGCTTCATTGGGTCTATAGTTCGAAGATAAGGACCTGTCACCTGTTTTGAAAAATAGGATTCAATTTGTCATTTTCCACTATCTGGCACCATGCCAGTTTGTAGTGATATGTTGAAAAGATTAGCCCAAGGTGTGCTAAGCTCCTCTTTACATTCATTTAGAACCCTTGACATCAGTTCATCAGGGCCTGGGGATTTGTTAGGTTTTTTATTTATCTATTTGCCTAAGGACATGTCACTTCGTGCCTAATAGTGCACAGTTTATTATCGTCATGTTTACATAATTTTTCATTTCTGGTATATCGTGGTATCTCCTGTGTAAATAAATGAGAGGAAGTAGTAGTGTTAAATCAATTCTACACATTTCCATTATCCTGTCAGTGAGCTTGAACGAGGGAACTTTTGAGTGGGCCTATCTTTGTCCTGATCTTACTTATGTATACACTGAAAGAACACTTTTGGGTTAGTCTTCGATTCTCTTGCAACTTCTTTAACCTCTAATCTCTTTTTGCTTTTTAATTCCCTTTTTTTTTTCTCTCTTTAATCTGATATAATCGATTTCTCAATTGCCACCTCTCCTCTTTTGTGATTTGCCTTATATGCCTTCTCTTTTGGGACCATCAGATATTTTAAATCTATTGTTCATTCAATTTAGGATCATTTTTTGTTTTTGATCTGTATTTCCCTATTTGGAACCCAGTTAATTTGACTTCCTGAAGCTGCAGCTAGAACTATTGCCCTGGAAAAGCATAATATCGGCAACCATCACCTCCTACCTGACCCTTAGTCAGGTCATTTACAGTTCAGCCCATCCTAAGTAATTTTTCAGTCCTATGAAATAAGCCCAGCGAAAGTCAGGGACTGAGACTTGATTGTCATATTAGGGGAATTCCATGATATATAAAAACTGAGTGGATTTGTGATCACACTTTCCCCAAGTCATCATTAACCTCAAGATTAAATAATTTAGTGTTTCTACCTACTGGCAAGAACCAAGTCAAGGAGGTTATTTTCCCCTAGTTGACTCTGTCACACAAACTGTTTTAAAAAACAATCCTGGATGTATCAAGAAAGTCACCTGACTCTAAAAATTTCTGTCAAATTGCTACAGAGTCAAATCCTGTTTATAGTTGAAATCTCCCATTAGCACAAACATTTTCGTATGTAGATGCCTTTACGAATTTCGTCCCATAGAAGTTTACTGCACTCCTTTCAAGATTTTGGGGGGCCCTGTTAAACACACCCAAAATTAGTTTTCTTCCTCGGCCATCGAGAGCTGTAACAAAACAGATTCAGTGGCTGACGCTTCTTATTAATATTTGTCTAACACAACAATTTAAAATTGTTCTGAAATAAATCGCTACTCCACAACCTTTCCCTGTGGACCCTGTCAATGTGGAATAATTTATAGCTTGTATGTGACATTCAGAGGGCATCTCTCTATCTTTCAGATTGAGCCAGGTCTCTGTGTATAGCATATTATTCTATTGTTTTCCTGCCACTTGCAATTAATTTAGCTCATCTATCTTATTTCTTACACTCCTGCTATTAGTTATAGTAAACCTTATGGCGAGTAGTCCCTTGCTGCCCTCTGCTGTCCCCCTTTGTTTGTCGACCTGATCTATTGTCTTTATTTATAAATCATTCTGAATGCCTTTTATACATTTACTGAATGAATTGAATGAATTGACTTGAATTTTCCCAACTAACATAGAAGATTTGGAGATTGTTTTCTAGTTTCTGTGAGCCTCTCTGCAGTATCCCAAATATTTTTAGATTTGTGTGGGCAACAAGACCGAAATATTCCAAAAATGTCAAAAAAAGTTACGAAAACTATTTTTTTTATGCATGATGATAAGGTTCATTTTAGATAAGGTAAACCAGCACGTTATGGAATTAGAAGTGTTCTATCCCAGCAGCATGTGTCAAACACTTTTCCAAGTTCTACTGATTCAGGACCGACTGCCTAATGTAATTTCTCGTAAATTTTGCATATTTTCATTTCCCTTTTCGGCACGCCCGATATGTTTGAAACTTCGGACAGCATACTGGAAGTTTACCTGGAGTGAGTTCGGGGGTCAAGCCCCCCCCGCGGCCCGAGTACTGGACCAGGCCTCCTGGTGGATCAGAGCCTGATCAAACAGGATGTTGATGCTGGCTTGCACGCAAACCAACGTACGAGGCACTGACCGGCTGGTCAGGAAAGACTTTAGGTTGCTGTCCCAGTGCCGGCTTGAAGATGCCCAGGGGTCATGTTGGTAATCCCCCTTATGTTTGCTGGGAGGCAAGTTGATCAGTCTCGGGCCACTGACACTCATTGTATGGTCATATTTACGTGTGTGACACCTGCTTTTCGTGTATTGGAGGGGATGTTGCATGCTGTCTGCAAGTCTTTTGCTGTCGTAGTGTGCTGATTTTGTGTGCAAGTTCGGTACTAGTCCCTCTAGGGTTTTCCACTGTTGTATATAATCATGTATCTCTCCCGCCTGCGTTCCAGGGATACAGTTTTCGGAAAAAAAACCTAAGTGCTCCCAGTTAATTGAGAGGTGTTTTATCTCCGTTATGTGCGCCGTGAAGGTTCTCTTGTACATTTAGGTAAGCAATTTCACCTGCCTTGAAAGGTGCTGTTCTGTGTTGCTGCAATATTCCAGCCAAAAATGATTGTATCGGTTGAAAATAATGAAGGGGTCGAGATGTTACTCTTTCGCCTCCCACAAGAAATTAAACTCAGGGTATACTAAAAATTTCTAAACCACCAAAACAATAGAGCGAAAAAAAAAGTATGTGACGGGACTTGGGAGTGATAATATCAGGAGATCTCGCCTTTTTAAGACCACAAATATGTGAGTATGTACCGCATCTGTAGGGAAAATGATAGGATGGATTATGGAGAACATTCAAAAACTAGGGATTGCCAAGGCTTGATGATTCTATTTCAATATCGATTGTGTTCTCTTGGGATGGATTACTGCTGTACTCTAACGGACTCCTTAAAGTCTGGGACATACGATACGGTGGTGTGTTATATGTACGGACATTGGCACAGTTTGACGTTTAATGCACCTAATAAATTACTGGGAACGGTTTGAAGGCCCTTCAACTGTATTCCCTGGACGCAGGCGAGAGAGATACTTGATAATATACTCAACGAAAGGCGTGAAACCAAAAGACTCACAGGAGATGCAAACATTTCCCCGATATATAAAAAAGCAGGGCGCCCACGAGTACACTGTGAGACTACACAATAAAGTTGGTCCGGGGCCAAGACAGTTACTGCCTCACCGCATACATAAGGCGGGATCCACCCATTACACCAAACTCAACCTATAGCTGTTCTTCAAGAAGGCTTGGACAGGCGCCTACTAAAGTGGAATACTGAACCAACCGGTCTGTGGTCCTTACGTCTTTTGCGTGCGGCCAGAAGTAACAGCCTGGTTGGATAGTACCATAGTATGCACCCATGTGACCTGGTCTCAGGCCAAGCCGCGGGAGCAGTTGATCCCGAATCCTCTCTCCAGGTAAACTCCAGGTATGTCAATGCTAAAGTCATTTATAGTTTATTATGTTTTGAATATGCACCCCATACCAATCCTGTGGCGGACGTAGTCACCCCATTACCCAGACCTGTGGGCGGTAGTCAACCCCCATAAACATCTGTGGGCGGTAGTCACCCCCCCAGACCCATCATGTGGGCGGTTGTCACTCCCATTCCCTATACTGTGGGCGGTCGTCACCAATACCCAATCTGTGGGGCCAGTAGTACCCCAATAACCATCCTGTGGGCGGTAGTCACCCCATACCCATCCTGTGGGGGCAGTAGTCACCCCATACCATCCTGTGGGCTGGGTGGTAGTCACCCATTACCCATCCTGTGGGCGGTTAGTCACCCATACCCATCCTGTGGGCGGTAGTCTCCAATACCCATCTGTTGTGCCGGTAGTACCCAATACCCATTCCTCGTGGGCGGGTAGTAACCCCATTAACCATCCTGTTGGGCGGTAGTCACACCTTACCCATCTGTGGGCGGTTGGCACCCCATACCCAATGCTGTGGGCAGGTTGTTGTCACCCCATACCCATCCTGTGCGGCGGTAGTCACCCATACCCATCCTGTGGGCGGTTGTACCCATACCCATCCTTGTGGGCAGTAGTCAACCACCATACACCATCCTGTGGGCAGGTAGTCACCATACCAATATGTGTGGGCTGAAGTCATCCCCATACCCATCATGTGGGCGGTAGTAAAAGATTACAAGAGGTACATAATGGGTACAGGGACGGGGAACTCCAAAGTTTTGATAGCCTGAGCAGTAGTTACTGAGGTAATGATCTCACAATTTACAAAGGTAATGGAATCCTGTTAAGGAATAATTACTGACGTTTATACATGGCTTCTATCATGAACAAATTAGATAGTAATAAGCAGTTCAACACTTCCACAACCCGGTCACAACACTGTAATGAGTCTTTTGTGCAAATATTGATTGTTGAGTACAACACACACACCACACACAGTAGAGATTCAAGTGGAGGAGATAGATGCAGGAAGGCCAGGAACGAATGAAAGCCAAACTACCAAGAAAGGGGACTACACAGGAATGAGGAACTACCTGAACGGGGTTCGGTGGTTTCAATGGGACAGAGAAATTGGCAGGGAAGCCTGTTAAGAGATGATGGAATATGTAGAAAACAAAATTGCAAGGAGTGGCTGAGAGAGGTTTGTAACCTAGGGTAAGAGGAATAATGAAAAAGCCGGATGAGACCAAGGTTTACCCAAAGGTGCAGGGAGCGCAAAAACCAAGTGTGCTAGGGAATGGAAGAAAAGAAAATATAGAAGGCAAAGGACCCAGGAGAATAAGGAGAACAGTAGTAGAGCCAGAAAATCGAATATGCACAGTTAGATGGGGAGGCCCAATGACAATATGAAAATGACATAGCAGCGACGAAAAGCCAAATCTGACCCGAAACTGTTGTACAGACACTCAGGAGGAAAACACAGTCAAGGACAAGGTAATCAGGGCTAAGGAAGGAAGTTGAGAAGAGACAACAAGAAATGCCCTGTGAAGGTAGGTGAAGAACTCAACAAAGAGATTAAAAGAAGTGTTCACAGAGGAGACAGAAGGAGACCTCCAGAAAAGACGGAGACCCTAGAGGGGGGGGGCACACCACCAAGTGCTGGACCACAGTGCACACAACCGAGGTAGAGTGAAGAGGCTTTGAGTGAGAGTAGATACTTCAAAGGAATGGGGCCAGTAACATCTCCCCATGGGTATTGAGAGAGGAAGCAGAGGCGCTATGTGTACCACTAACAAACAATATTCAATTACATCTCTATCGAAACAGGGTGGGATTTGCCCTGAGGCATGGAAGAAGACAGCAAAATGTAGTCCAAATCTTTAAAAAAGGAGACAGACATTAAGCTTTAAACTAAGACCAGGTGTCAAACTGACATGTATAGTACGCAAATCATGGGAGGAAATTATCAGGAGATGAGTGGTGGAACACCAGAAAGGAACGATTCTCATTCATTAAAAAGCCAAAATGGCTTTAAGGGTCGGGAATATCGGTTTACAAAACTACTGGAGTTCTATGACATGGTGTCAGCAGTTAGACAACAAGAGAGAGAGGGGTGGGTGATTGCATTTTCTTGGACTGCATGAAGGCGTTTGGGACACAGTATCCACACAAGAGATTGGTTGCAAAACTGGAGGCAAGCAGGGATAACAGAGAAGGCCACTACATATGGATCTGGGAATACCTTGTCAGGAAGGACAGCAGCGAGTCATGGTACCGTGGTGAGGCTGTCAGTAGTGGGCACCGTGCGCGGGGTCCCCGAGGGGTCAGTCTAGGACCAGTGCTGATTTCTGGTTATTTAGTGAAACGACATGACGGAAGGGGAATAGACTCTGTAGGGTGTCCCTGTTTGCAGATGACGTGAAGTTGATGAGAAGAATTCACTCGATCGAAGACCAGGCAGAAATACAAAGGATCTGGACAGGCTGCAGCCCTGTCCAGCAAATTGGCTCCTGGAGTTAAATCCCACCAAGTGCAAAGTCATGAAGATTGGGGAAGGGCAAAGAAGGCCGCAGACGGAGTACAGTCTAGGGGTTCAGAGACTACAAACCTCACTCAAGGAAAAAGATCTTGGGGTGAGTATAACACCGGGGCACATCTCCTGAAGCGCACATCAACCAGATAACTGCTGCAGCATAGGGCGCCTAGCAAACCTCAGAACAGCATTCCGACATCTTAATAAGGAATCATTCAGGACCCTGTACACCGTGTATGTAGGCCCATTTTGGGAGTATGCGGCACCAGTTTGGAACCCACACCTAGCCAAGCACGTGAAGAAACTAGAGAAAGTGCAAAGGTTTGCAACAAGACTAGTCCCAGAGCTAAGGGGTATGTCCTACGAGGAGAGGTAAGGGAAATCAACCTGACGACACTGGAGGAAGGAGAGATGGGGGGGTACTGATAACGACATACAAAATACTGAGAGAATTGACAAGGTGGACAAAGACAGATTTTCCAGAGATTGGACACATTAACAAGGGGACCCATTGGAAGCTGAAGACACAGTTTAATCACAGGGATGTTAGGAAGTATTTCTTCAGCCACAGAGTAGTCAGTAAGTGGAATATTTTTGGGAAGCGAATGTAGTGGAGGCAGGATCCATCATAGCTTTAAAAGCAGAGGTATGAAAAGCCAGGGCTCAGGGAGAGTGACGTATAGCGATCAGTGAAGAGGCGGGGCCAGGAGCTCGGACTCGACCCCGCAACCCAACTAGGTGAGAACTAGGTGAGTACACACACTCACACACACACACAAAAGGCAAGACTATGATGAGAGCAATAGAGCGATGGTTGACACACTGGCTAGAGTGGCCAAAGAGCTCATGCATACAGGGCAAAGCTCCTGATCAGGGGTGACTTTAACCACAAGGAGATCGTTTGGGGAGAACTTGGAAGCCACATGGGGCAAGATACAGGGAGGGCTAAGATGATGGAGGTGGGTACTAAAAACTTCATTGTCCCAAACGAAAGGGGACACTACAAAGAGAGAGGAGAGGATGAACCAGCAAGACTGGACCTAGTATTCACCTTGGATAGTGCACATATTGAGGACATCACATATGAAAGACCTCTTGGGGCAAGCGATCATGTGGTTTAAGCTTCGAATACACAGCAGAGCTACAAGTGGAAGGGAAGCAGGGAAAGGGCCCGGATGAATGAAGCCAAACTACAAGAGAGAGGACTACATGGGAGTGAGGAACTTCGTGAAAAGGGGTTCAGTGGGGACAGAGAACGGAGGAAGCCAGTTAATGAGATGATGGAATATGTATCAACAATGTGCAAGGAGGCTGATGAGAGGTTTGTACCAAGGTAACAGGAAAAATGAAGAAGCCAGGATGAGCCCATGTTCACCCAAAGGTGCAGGGGAGGCAAAAAACCAAGTTGCTATGGAATGGAAGAAATATAGAAGGCAAAGGACCAAGGAGAATAAGGAGAGCAGTCGTAAGCCAGAAATGAATATGCACAGATATGAAGGGGGGGCCCAACGACAATATGAAAACGACATAGCAGCGAAAGCTAAAATCTGACCCGAAGCTGTTTACAGCCACATCAGGGGGGGGAAAACAACAGTCAAGGACCAGGTAAAACAGGTTAAGGAAGGAAGGAGGAGAGACAACAAGAAATGACCGTGAAGTATGTGAGGAACTCATCAAGAGATTCAAAGAAGTTTCACAGAGGAGACAGAAGTGGCTCCAGAAAGACGGAAAGGTGGGGTACACCACCAATGCTGGGCACAGTAAAACACAACCGAGGAAGAAGTGAAGAGGCTTCTGAGTGAGCTAAAATACCTCAAAGGCAATGGGGCCAGATAACATCTCTCCATGGGTCCTGAGAGAGGGAGCAGAGGCCTATGTGTACCCCTAACAACAATATTCAATACATCTACCGAAACAGGGGGATTGCCTGAGGCATGGAAGACAGCAAATTATGTCCCAATCTTTAAAAAAAGGAGACAGACATGAAGCACTAAACTACAGGACCAGTGTCACTGACATGTATAGTATGCAAAGTCATAAAGAAGATTATAAGGAGAAGAGTGGTGGAACACCTAGAAAGGAATGATCTCATCAACAGAAGCCAAATGGTTTCAGTGACGGGAAATCCTGTGTCACAAACCTACTGGAGTTTCTATGACATGGTGACAGCATAAGATAAGAGAGAGAGGGGTGGGTGGATTGCATTTTCTTGGACTGCAAGAAGGCGTTTGACACAGTTCCACACAAGAGATTAGTTGCAAAACTGGAGGACCAAGAAGGGGTAACATAGAAGGGACTACAATGGATCAGGGAATACTTGTCAGGAAGACAACAGCGAGTCTTGGGGACGTGGCGAGGTGTCAGAGTGGGCGACTGTGACCAGCGGGTTCCACAGAGGGTCAGTCCTAGGAACAGTGCTGTTTCTTGGTATTTGTGAACGACATGACGGAAGGAATAGACTCGAAAGTGTCCCTGTTTGCAGATGACGTGAAGGTGAGAGAAGGATCATTCGATCGAAGACCAGCAGAAAATACAAAGGGATCTGGACAGGCTGCAGACCTGGTCCAGCAATTCGCTCCTGGAGTTCAACCCCACCAAGCGCAGTCATGAAGTTTGGGGAAGGGCAAAGAAGACCAAGAATGGAGTGCGGTTAGGGGGTCAGAACTACAAACCTCACTCAAGGAAAAAGATTTTGGGGTGATTTTAACACCAGGCACATCCCTGAAGCGCACATCTACCAAATAACTGCTTCAGCATATGGCGCCTAGCAAACCTCAGAACAGTATTCCGACATCTTAATAAGGAATCGTTTAGACCCTGTAGACCGTGTACGTTAGGCCCATTTTGGAGTATGTGGCACAATTTGGGAACCCGCGCCTAGCCAAGCACGTAAAGAAACTAGAGAAAAGTGCAAAGGTTTGCAACAAAACTAGTCCCAGAGCTAAGAGGTATGTCCTACGAGAAAAGGTTAAGGGAAATCGACTTGACGACACTGGAGGACGGGAGAGATAGGGGGACATGATAGCGACATACAAAATACTGAGAGAAATTGACAAGGTGGTGAAAGAAAGGATGTTCCAGAGATTGGACACAGCAACAAGGGGACACAGTTGGAAGCTGAAGACACAGATGAATCACAGGGAATGTTAGGAAGTATTTCTTCAGCCACAGAGCAGTCAGGAAGGGAATTGTTTGGGAAGCGATGTAGTAGAGGCAGGATCTATACATAGCTTTAAGCAGAGGTATTATAAAGCTCACGGCTCAGGGAGAGTGGCCTAGTAGCGACCAGTGAAGAGGCGGGGCCAGGAGCTAGGACTTCCCCCCCTGAAACCTCAACTAGGTGAGTACAACTAGGGAGTACACACACACACACACACACACACACACACACACCACACACTCACTCACAACACGCGCATAAAACACCCCACACACTACTAGTTGAGCTCCAAGTGGAGAGAGCAGCAGGAATTGGGGGGGAAAAACCAAACTAAAAAGGGGAAAATACTCAGGCTTGAGGAACTTCTTTCAAGACATTCAGTGGGAGAGGGAACTGACAGGAAAAAAAGTACAAGAAAATGATGGACTATGTCGCAACAAATGCAAGGGGGCAGAGGAAAAGGGGTTTTTTCCCAAGGGAAACAAATAATGGAAGAACAGAACGAGTCCTTGGTTCACCCAAAGGTGTAGGGAAGCAAAAACTAGGTGTACTAGAGAATGGAAAAGGTACAGAAGACAGAGAAACTCAGGAAAAAAAAGAATTTGCCGAAGAGCCAGAACGAATATGCACAGATAAGAAGGGAGGCTCAATACGAAAATGACATAGCATCGAAAGTCAAGACTGACCCAAAGCTGTTGTACAGCCACATCAGGAGGAAAACAACAGCAAGGACAGGTAATCAGGGCTGAGGGAAGGGTGTTGGGGGATTCACAAGGAACGACCAAAAAGGGATGTCGGAGCTAACACAAATTTTTTTAAAAAGTATTTACATGGAAACCGTAGGACTCCGGAAATCAGGCAGGGGGGGGCCCAGCAAGGCTGGATGAGGTAAAATAACCAAAGGGTAGGTGAAAAAAGCTGCTATGCGAACTTGACACCTCAAAAAGGG